>NWSH02000019.1:5927217-5951309 GCA_002382865.2 Heliothis virescens
TTCCACCCCTAAGGTGGTAAATAGGGGTTTAGTAATTTGTATAGAAGGCTTATGATTTTTGAAGAAAGTTACATGAAATTTTGAAGATAGGTTTCTCTTAGGGTGTAGACATCGCATCGCATTTTACGAAAATATACTCCTAGGTGAGTACAACGGGGGTTGGTAGTTTGTATGAAAGTCCTATGTTTTTGGTGTGTTTACCTGATGCAGAACCGCAACAGACGAGCTAAACTATAAGAGATACAAGAATGGTGCCATTGTAAAAATTTATCCACGTGATGAAATTTTTCTGCTGAGATATTTAATTTGAAGATCTAGAACACCTTATGTGGAACTTCAAGAGCCCAGCTATACTATAACACGTGTAGGAATGATGTCTTAGCAAAAGTTGTTTAAACTGGTGGGTTGACTTACAAAAATGAAAGTTCTGAATCGCCTCGCATATTCAGTCGCTACCGGGCTCTTAGAATACGACATCAGATGCTTCAGATCTTTGATTTTGACGACCCCGTTGTCGCTGGCATAAGCGACATGATCCGCGTACGAAGTCGCGGGCAGAAGCTAGTAATTAATAAACGGTAAGTTCTGATGCGCGAAAAAGAAGCGATGAAATTAAAACGGGTTGGACACGTCAGCCGAATGCATGGATGGGAAAATATAGTAACTCAGTAAATACCGCAAGACGGCCACCGCAGACGCTGTATACTCAATAGACCGAGGGTTGTGGACATGAGATGAGGAGGTCTTTACCCATCAGTGGGATTGTCCTACTGCGGTGTCTCACTGTCCCAGGCTAGGAAAAATAAAATAACAATAATAATTATTTATTTCAGATGAGAACACAACTCTGCCCCACATGCCACTCCTACACGTGGTATCACAAAGCGGTCTACTCACGATATTCAACGTCATCAACTTGAACAAGCAAGCGGCTCAAGTGTGCTCGCCACCGCAGCAGATTGTGTTGCCGGCTGCTGTTATGACTACGTAAGCATTTTTGAAAATAAATAAACTAGTTTTCGTCTGCGGTTTTACCCACGCCGCAAAGAATTTATTTCCACAATGCTATAAACGGTAGCCTTTATGTTATTCTGAATAATCTAAGAAGTCACGGCGAAGGGTTTAGAAAAGAAAACTTACCTTCCATCATGCTAATACAAACACATAGACATTTCGTATCAAAAGTCTTTAGTCTGTATCACTATGAATATCAATTTAATTTGATTTAATAATTGAATGACTGTGTTCTTGTAGCTCTATCCCCGGCGAGGCTCCGCCCCAAGCTGCGCCGGCGCCGACGTCCGCACCCGCACCTGCGCTTGTACCTGTCGCTCAACCAAAAGTAAGCTAAATTAGTCGACACTGTCATTTGTGAAAAAAAAATATAAAAGAATAGTATTTTATTGACAAATGGTCTAGGAAATGATTACCGTCAGTTTACGTTCATTGCCAGCCTTTGTATTGTCCCACTGCTAGGCATAGGTTTCCTCTCACACAGAAATTGAGAGTTAATCACCATGCTTACTCTCAATGCGGGTGTTGGTGATTTCAAACTTAATAGTCTAGATTTCCTCAATATATTTTCCTTCTAATCAGTCTACTTTTCGTTCTAATGGTAAATTGAAAATTTCATTTTTATATGAAGCAAGTTTTCCTGCTGACTAAGCTCCCTGTCTCTATAACATATTATTATAAAAATGTGTATTATTTTTTCTTTTTATGAAACATATTGTAATAATTTCAGCCTCAAGTAATACAGCCAGTACAGCCGAGTCCAGCGCCGCAGCCACAAGCGCCGCCACCACAGTACAACATTCTGAACCAACCGAAGCCGCCCAGAGTACAATCGCAGACTCCACTGTTTTCTGCAGGTAAATTATCTTGTATAGTTCGGCCGCTCAGAGAATGCGTTTCTGACACATCGCGATTGAACTGACGACGTAACTTTGTAATGGCGTTGCAGTTACGATAAAAAAATATTTTTGCTGATTGTTTACCGTTTTAAAAATTGATGAGCATTAAAACAACATTATTATACCAATAATCAATGAATGTTATAATTTTGTGCGAAACTGAGTATCAAATAATTTGGTAAACAATATTTTTCTAAATCTATACTGCGCTATTACAAGGTTATGTCATTTCATGTTTCATGTCATGTCATCGCTTTATATTTGTAGTGCTGTGCTAAAAATAACAGACAAGTATCGTAATCTGTAACAGTTATACTTGTAATATGAAATAATACGTTACGAATCTATATCTATCTTCTATCTATATATACATATAATAAAACAGTAAAAAAATCGTGTCTGTACATTAAATATTTTTAGAAAACAAAATATGTAGGGTTATTAGGAATTGAAAGAAGAGTAAGAATTCGAAAATTTTTTTTGGCTGTTTGCATGTTTGAATGTTTGTTTGTCTGTTTGCACACGCTAATCTCAGGATCCACTGGACGGATTTAGATGAAACTTGGCAGACATATAGCTTATATATCAGAATAACATATAGGCTATATTTTTTTTGGAAATTCGCTCTTTAAGGGGGTAAAAAGGAGGGGGTAAGTTTGTATGAAACTCCGTCAGTTTTGAAGCTAATTCGATTAAAATTAATATTTGGCTATTTGGTTAGAAATTAAGAATGACGCAATAATGATTTTTGGAAATTCTGCCTTAACGGGGGTGAAAAAGGGGGGGTAAGTGTCTATGAAACTCCGTCAGTTTTTAAGCTAAATCGATGAAAATTAAAGCTGTTTCTGCCCTTCGTTTTGTGACGTTGTCGCTGTTTTTCACACGGACAGCTTTATGTAGCTTTCTCGCGCGTAACTAGCTCCGATAAGTGTTCACTTTTACCGATAGATGGCGTTGTCCATACATTCTAAAAAGGCAGTCAATGCAATGCAATGGTATGGTATGATAAGTCAGAAACATCTCGAATCGTCTCGTGCAACCCGTCGTTTCCCCGGGCTCTTAGAATTCGACATCAGACGTTAAAAATCTTCCATTTTGACGACCCGTTATCGCTGGCATAAGCGACATGTTCCGCGTACGAAGTCGCGGGCAGAAGCTATTGATAATAATATAATTAAACATGTAGGCGAAGATGATGATGAAGACACCACCTCCTCAAACGAATCGGAGTCTGATTAATATTCTGTACGCACATTCAATTCAATGTACTTACTTTATTGCATACAGATTGTAACTTTGTAACAAAGAATAAATAAAACAATTTTATTATATGAGTATTACCTTTTTTTGGTTTCCACTTAAATAACTAAAATATAAATTTTAAATGATTCCACTAATTTAAAACGAAAATAATCTTAAAATAATGCGGCGGTTCATTTTGGAGGAACGGTTACGAACTCAGTGTTATGTTGTGCCCATCACTAGTCGTGTCTAACTGATAGGTGCCAGGAACGCATTCTCTGAGCGGCCGAACCATAGTATCTGCTGATTAAAACTGTCAATACAAATAAATAAAATCTATGGCACCG
This sequence comes from Heliothis virescens, assembly GCA_002382865.2. NCBI lineage: Eukaryota > Metazoa > Arthropoda > Insecta > Lepidoptera > Noctuidae > Heliothis > Heliothis virescens. The sequence goes on from NWSH02000019.1 coordinate 5,930,720, forward strand.
CATTGTCGGTATTTGTATACAAATGTTTATGAATTATGTGTGTACCACCACAAATTTAATGAAAGTAGACTGCGCATTTAAATACTTACAGCGCTTTTGTGAAAGTTGCCAGCAATTAGTTATGAAAACAGTAGAGAAGGATTACTTAAAATTTGTCTGTTATTTTTTATTCCAGCTCCACAAATAGAACAGAAGCCAGCTCCAGTAGATATCAAACCACCACCCATGGCTCAGCTGCAAGCTTCAGTGGTAAGTTACATACTCACATTACACATATTTAACACTAGCTTGTGCCAGCGGCTTCGCCCGCGCTATACTTGAAATCCCGTTTTTTCCCGTTCCCGTGGGAATTTCGGGAAATCCTTTCTTAGCGGATGCCTACGTCATAACATCTGCCTGCGTCCCAAATTTCAGCCCGATCCATCCAGTGGTTTCGGCTGTGCGTTGATAGATCACTATGTCAGTCAGTCAGTCACCTTTGAGTTTTATATATTTATAGATAATAATCCTACAAATTCGGTTAGCTAAGTAAAGGTCGAGAAGGTCAGATGGGCAGTCCTAGTCGCTCTGTGTAGTAACACTGGGCACACTAGCTGGAAAAGTACCCCCCATATAATTGACAAATGTATAAGTAAGCTAAAATATTTATTTTTACTATCAATATACATAGATTAATTACCTAAATACTTTCTTCAGCCACAACCACAGCCCGCACCACCTAAACTCACGCCAGCGCAAATACAAGAAAACGCCGCGCTAAAAGCCGAACAAGAGAAGATCAGTGAAATGAAAGCCAATCAGGAACTAAAGAATATGCTCGTCAAAGAAGTTAATGACTTCCAAATGGAATTGTATAAGTTTATGGTGAAGACTAGAGAAACTCAGGCAAAGGTGAGTTTTTAAATGCATTGCTAGCTGCTATTTACCTATTGCATTTTTAAGAATGAGAGAAATATTTTTGTATACTTTTTTTTTTCTTTCACGTCATATATTACAATGAAAAAAAAATCAATACGTTATTTGTTATTTATATAAGTATATTAAGTAATTTGTTAGCATTATCATCAATCAGTTTGAGAAACTTTTACGTTCAATAAGATCACCCTTTTTTTCAATGGATATGACATTAATATAATTATGATTGTTTTGTTTCCAGTTACAACGCGACATAGATTCAATCAACGCAAGTTTCAACTACAACTCTCAAGACGCGGAACAACTAAGAAAGGAATGTTCTTCGGATGAGTTGCGCAATGCCATCGCGCAACTCAAGCTGGAGCTCGTTCGCGCATGCGCTGTAGTCGCTGAGGCGCGTACGCATGCCGAGTAAGTACCTTGTACCTTATGAACGTAGAATTATAATAAACAAAATTTTAGAATAAATCTTAAGTACCTATATTATAAATACGAAAGTTTGTGAGGATGCATGTATATATGTTTGTTATTATTTTGAGAAAAAACTACTGGACAGATTTTGATAAAACTTGCCAGCAATATAGCTCATACATCAGAATAATAGGCTAGTTTTTATTCGGGTATGAGAAGTAGTTCCCTTGGAAACAGGTTGATTTCTAATTGAAACAAATTACTTTAATCTCATAACAGAATATATTTATTATTATTAATATTTCAGGGCAAAAGACAGTCATCAATGGACGCAAGCGGATCCTCTAACAACAAAACGAGTAGCGTCAGTGAAGAAACTAGCCTATTACGTACAAAACCAACTCGAACAAGCCCAGAAGTCGCTCGACTATAAGTGGAGCGAAGCTGTATTGAGGGATTCACAGTCTAACAAGTAAGTTTTCAGTTTTGAACCAAAGTGCGAGTTGAACTCGCGCATGAGGGGTTCCGTACCATTATATATGAAAAATAAACGTATCTATTACCTACAACTTGTCAAAAAACAATCATTTTTCAGACAGCAAAAATAACTTTGTTTTTCATACAAATGTATGAATAACAAAGTTATAATTTGCGGTTTTATACGTTTATTGTAATTTTTAGTATTTGTTGTTATAGCGGCAACGAAAATACATTATTTGTGAAAATTCCAGCTTTCTAGCTATCACGGTTAATGAGATACAGTGTGGAGACAGATAGACAACGAAGTCTTAGTAATAGGGTCCTGTTTTACCCTTTGGGTACGGAACCCTAAAAACAGACATCGGTAAACGTAAATATTTTGGTAAGAAGCTGGCTTGACCACACATGCTATGAAAATGTGAAGGAAAATAGNAAATCCCGTTTTTTCCCGTTCCCGTGGGAATTTCGGGAAATCCTTTCTTAGCGGATGCCTACGTCATAACATCTGCCTGCGTCCCAAATTTCAGCCCGATCCATCCAGTGGTTTCGGCTGTGCGTTGATAGATCACTATGTCAGTCAGTCAGTCACCTTTGAGTTTTATATATTTATAGATAATAATCCTACAAATTCGGTTAGCTAAGTAAAGGTCGAGAAGGTCAGATGGGCAGTCCTAGTCGCTCTGTGTAGTAACACTGGGCACACTAGCTGGAAAAGTACCCCCCATATAATTGACAAATGTATAAGTAAGCTAAAATATTTATTTTTACTATCAATATACATAGATTAATTACCTAAATACTTTCTTCAGCCACAACCACAGCCCGCACCACCTAAACTCACGCCAGCGCAAATACAAGAAAACGCCGCGCTAAAAGCCGAACAAGAGAAGATCAGTGAAATGAAAGCCAATCAGGAACTAAAGAATATGCTCGTCAAAGAAGTTAATGACTTCCAAATGGAATTGTATAAGTTTATGGTGAAGACTAGAGAAACTCAGGCAAAGGTGAGTTTTTAAATGCATTGCTAGCTGCTATTTACCTATTGCATTTTTAAGAATGAGAGAAATATTTTTGTATACTTTTTTTTTTCTTTCACGTCATATATTACAATGAAAAAAAAATCAATACGTTATTTGTTATTTATATAAGTATATTAAGTAATTTGTTAGCATTATCATCAATCAGTTTGAGAAACTTTTACGTTCAATAAGATCACCCTTTTTTTCAATGGATATGACATTAATATAATTATGATTGTTTTGTTTCCAGTTACAACGCGACATAGATTCAATCAACGCAAGTTTCAACTACAACTCTCAAGACGCGGAACAACTAAGAAAGGAATGTTCTTCGGATGAGTTGCGCAATGCCATCGCGCAACTCAAGCTGGAGCTCGTTCGCGCATGCGCTGTAGTCGCTGAGGCGCGTACGCATGCCGAGTAAGTACCTTGTACCTTATGAACGTAGAATTATAATAAACAAAATTTTAGAATAAATCTTAAGTACCTATATTATAAATACGAAAGTTTGTGAGGATGCATGTATATATGTTTGTTATTATTTTGAGAAAAAACTACTGGACAGATTTTGATAAAACTTGCCAGCAATATAGCTCATACATCAGAATAATAGGCTAGTTTTTATTCGGGTATGAGAAGTAGTTCCCTTGGAAACAGGTTGATTTCTAATTGAAACAAATTACTTTAATCTCATAACAGAATATATTTATTATTATTAATATTTCAGGGCAAAAGACAGTCATCAATGGACGCAAGCGGATCCTCTAACAACAAAACGAGTAGCGTCAGTGAAGAAACTAGCCTATTACGTACAAAACCAACTCGAACAAGCCCAGAAGTCGCTCGACTATAAGTGGAGCGAAGCTGTATTGAGGGATTCACAGTCTAACAAGTAAGTTTTCAGTTTTGAACCAAAGTGCGAGTTGAACTCGCGCATGAGGGGTTCCGTACCATTATATATGAAAAATAAACGTATCTATTACCTACAACTTGTCAAAAAACAATCATTTTTCAGACAGCAAAAATAACTTTGTTTTTCATACAAATGTATGAATAACAAAGTTATAATTTGCGGTTTTATACGTTTATTGTAATTTTTAGTATTTGTTGTTATAGCGGCAACGAAAATACATTATTTGTGAAAATTCCAGCTTTCTAGCTATCACGGTTAATGAGATACAGTGTGGAGACAGATAGACAACGAAGTCTTAGTAATAGGGTCCTGTTTTACCCTTTGGGTACGGAACCCTAAAAACAGACATCGGTAAACGTAAATATTTTGGTAAGAAGCTGGCTTGACCACACATGCTATGAAAATGTGAAGGAAAATAGTGGATGACAATTTTCATCTAATTTTCATTACTTTCTTACTTTGTAACCATTTTTCGACACAAAATCGTTTTTCTTGTCATAGCTACGAATGATCAAAACAACATTTTCTCATCCTTTTTCTACAGGTCAGGTCCACACATGATACGCCCAGTCCTAGATGACGTATACCAACCTCTAGTCAAACAGCAAGAGATACTAAGTCGACAACAAGCCGTACTACGTACACTGAGGAACACGCTCAACGAGTGTGACGTCACGCCCATGTTTAAGTCCACCTCCCTGTTGAGAAACACACCGTTTAGGAACAAGTAAGTGGTAGACTAATTTAGACTTTAACGCTATAGCAATAAGAACTACCTTTTCTATTGAAGAAGTAATTAGCAATCCGTATTGCGTACACTTCAATTACTGTGACGTCACGTATGTTTAAGTCCACGTTGGTGTTGAGAAACACGCCGTTTAAGAACAAGTAAGTGCTAGACTAAGTTAGAGTTTAAAGCTAGCTATAGCAATAAGAACTACCCTTTCTAGTGAAGAAGTAATCAGCAATCCGTACTATGTACATTGAGGAACACGCTGAACGAGTGTGACGTCACGCCTATGTTTAAATCCACCTCGCTGTTGAGAAACACACCGTTAAGGAACAAGTAAGTGCTGTGCTAATTTAGACATTACGCTATAGCAATAAGAACTAGTGTAAAGCACGTGCGGTCTTCTGTAATAAGTAGATTCGATTTGATGTTAGACAAATATACACCTTATTTCCATACTAATAAAAGCTATAGTGCTAGGCAGTTGACGTTTTGATGCTCAATAGTGTTGTTACTCATAAAACACTAGGATGTAATTGATGTTTAAAAGTGCAAATTTTTTGTATCGCTATTTCTATAAACATATTTTACTTTGAAAAACCACACCTTATTGTGATAATAATGATGTAGTCTTTAATTACTTCATTTATTTCGCCTACGAAACGGGCGTCCTCCCTTCACCTTTCAGTTATTGAAACCCTACTTTCATAGTCTCTTATTTTTACCATACATATCTTTCACAGAGATCCCCTATCAAAATTAACAAAGAACATCCTAAACATGAGTTTGGACACAAACGACGGTAAAAAGAAGGAATCCCTCCTAACGGCACAGAAACTCGATGTATTAAGAGACATGCTTTCAAACCATAAGACTGTGAAGATCAAGCCTGTGAACGTAGAAATGAGACAGCATTTAGCAACAATGAGAATGAATTATGAAAAGAGTTTGAAAGAAAAAGTTCAACCGGTAAAGCAAGTTGTCAAGACTGAGCCTGATGTTGTAGAAGCTAAGCCAGTTATTAAACAAGGTAAGTTTATGCTCAATACTCGATTCTTTATTAGCATTCCATATGTTATACAATTTTTATGTCCCAATCTCTTCCAAAACAGAGAGAAAAAGATTTTTAACAACCAATAAAATTTCGTTATTCCAAAATCTCGTATCTGCCCACTCAATTGTATTCACAGAGTGGAGTCAATCTATTGGTCGATTAAAAAATTCGCCCCTCTCTGTTTTGATGGGAGTGGGCCTGTGTATTTCTAACAGTAGTACATAATCACCATTGTGATTCAATAATGCATAATTGAAATAAAATACTCATGTTACAGTTACTATGTATATTTTAGTAGTAGAGACAACAGATCAACGAATTCTTCAGTAGATTTTCAACCTTATCACAATAGTAGAAGGTTAATGTTTGATTCGTAAAATTTGACAGATTCCGGTAGGTTGTGAGTCAATAAATAAATGCAAAATGTAACTCTTTCTTTTGTCGTAATTTTTACCTTGTCACCTATAATTATAATTCTCTCTCCATAGTTCAACCTCAACCATTTGTAGCACCTAAAGTGGAGCCGAAAGTAGAACCTAAGCCGGAGCCGTTCAAACCTTCGCCTATTAACGTGCCATCTTTCACGCCCGTCGGTGGAATAAAGCCCACTGTACCGGGACTCGCTAATGTGGCTAGAACACTGTTTACTGAAGGTATTTATATCTTGGTTCTATCGTTAAGCAACGCTTGGCTCGGTCGGCCTTTTCTCAACAATGTTGGGGTCGGCTTCCAGTCTAACCGGATGCAGCTGAGAACCAGTGTTTTACAGGGAACGACTGTCTGTAAGGTAAGATTGGTTGTCAGACTTCCTGTCTTCTAACTACAACATAATTCTGACAACCACCTATTTATCGTGCCTTGCGAAACACTGCAGAACTCGTTATGACCATCTGGTCACCCATCCACGGACCGCCCGCGCCAAGCGTTGCTTAACCTTTTGATCTGTGCGACTTTGACTTAACCACGAGCTCATCTTGCGAAGCTCTAGACAGTAAAAAAGTACCAATCTAAACTACTACTTCATCTTTTTTTTAAATGTATTATTTTTTATTAATATCTTATGCCACCGCTTTTATTATAGAACCTAAACCAGAGCCACCTAAACAGCCCCAAGCCGCGCCATTAAAGCCCGTGGCCCCGGCATTCAGTTTCTCAAGCACTCCCGCTTCGGCGGACACAAGAAGCGTCCTCAAAGATCTGTTACAGAACAAGCAAGCGAAGAACGATGCTAACACTTTCATGGGACAGCCTATTTGTTCACCATCTTCTTTTGCATGTAAGTATCTTTTAACACATTAATATTTATAAAAATAATATAAGAAAAGCTATGTTACTCTGCTGTGTGCTTCTGACAAAATTTCACATGAGCTGCTTAGTAAATTTTATGCATGCGTGCAAGTCATTAAATTCTTCGTAAAACGGAATGTAATCGGATGTTCCACTGATTTTAGTTACAACAACAGCAGCAACATCAACCCCGGCGCCATCAACACTATTTACAGGCAAACCCGTAGGAGATAACATGTTCAGTAAATTCCAACCACAGACATTTGTACAAGATTCTAAACCGCAGGCTTTTGCTCCGGAACCTAAAACTCAAGCATTCACGTCTGAACCGAAGCTACCGGCCTTCTCAGCAGAACCAAAGCCTTTCACCTCTGAAAACAAACTATCCACTTCGATATTCAGCAGTCCAAAATCAAGCGAAACTGGGGAACCTGAAGCTGAAACTAAAACTGTATCTATCAAACCTAAGACTGATAAACCACTTACAAATCTATTTGCTTTGAAAACTTCCACCCCAATGCCTAGTCCTATTGTACCTGATGTATTGAAAACTACTAAAGATGTTAAGACTGATGCACCTAAACCTGCTGAAAAAGAGAAATCTAAGGAGAATGTTCCACAGAAAGTAGAGCCTAAAGTTATACCAAAGCCGGCTAGTGAAAATAAAGAAGCGTCTAAGCCATTACCTCTACAGACGGCAAACAAAACCTCTATATTTGGTACAGCGCCACAACCAGTTTCAGAAATCACCGCCTCCGTTCCCAGTAAGTTTTGTCAAAAATTATAGTTTTAAAGATTTATATATTATTTCTATTTCAATGTTTCTCATAAATTTAACACTTCAGGTGAATCCCAAAAACCCATTGAACAAAAACCAGAACCTAAAGCAGAGCCAGTGAAAGTACCAGAAAAATCTGAAGAAAAAATATCTACGTCTACTGTATCATCTATATTCGGCACAGCCAACGTCGCAGCCTCTGCAGGTATCTTGTCGATGACTACGGTCTTAACCATATTAAAATTAAATTTATTTAATCAATTACCCATAACTTTTGTTTCAGAAAACAAACCTCAAGCTAGCACCCCTACGACTGAACAAACAACAGCAGACCCTGCAAAAGAATCAGAATCAACCACAACGTCCAAACCTTCACTGTTCTCTAGTACAACTACTGCAAGTCCTTCCGCCGCGTCAGTATTCGGAGCGGCAGTAACATCACAGGCTAAGCCCGCATCACCTGCAGGGTCGATATTTTCGGCAGGAGCTCAACCATCTCCAACACCGTCCTCTGTCTTTGGAACATCGTCTCAAGGATCAATATTCGGAAACACATCACCAACTGCTACAACAACAGCTTCAGTATTTGGTTCTTCTGCTCAGTCGGTGTTCAGTAGTGCAGCCAGTACGGCGAAACCCTCAGTGTTTAGTACTCCAGCCCCAGCGACTCCAGAAACACCTCCTTCGCCACAATCAGTGTTTGGTTCGACAACAGCCCCCACTACAACGCAGGCAGGATCGATATTTGGTTCAACTTTCGGTCAAACGCCTGCTTTTGGTGCAGCTACTACATCAGCACCATCATCTCCAACATCAGTGTTCGGAGCTTCGACTACGTCACCAGTGTTCGGTGCAACACCCACCACACAAGCGTCTGTTTTCGGTGCAACCACCACTACAACACCATCTGTTTTCGGAACAGTAACTCCTGCTACTACACAATCCTCTATATTCGGTAGTGCGACGCCTACTCCAAGCGCATTCACATCGGCGACTACTCCATCTTCTGGTGCACAGAGTATATTTGCTTCGGCAGCTACAACGAAACCATCTGTGTTTAGTGGGGCGGGATCTTCTGTTTTTGGGTCAGCACCGCCGAACACCGGGCCTTCAGTATTTGGTGCTCCTTCAACTCAAGCGTCAGTATTTGGGGCGACAACTGCTACAACTCAATCTTCTGTATTTGGGTCACCAACGCCTACTTCCCAAGCTTCGGTATTCGGCAGTGCGCCGACAACGCAGGCGTCGGTGTTCGGCTCTCAACCCACTGCGACGACTCAGGCCTCCATATTCGGGGGCGGGGAAGCCAATATGTTTGCGGCTGCTAGCATATCTACTACGAGCGCTCCTACGCAATCCAGTGGCGGCAGTATATTTGGGGGAGGAAGGTAAGAGACTATTAACAAGCGTTTGCAACTTCAAATAACTTTTCCTGCAATAAATATGTGCTTTCTGACTCAGGGAAAACTAATTCGTTCTCTTGTACTTATAGCAGTTCTCCAGGCTCGGTATTCGGCAGTGGGAACACGAATGTATTCGGTGGTAAGGCAGCATTCGGCCAGTCTAATTCGTCAGCGGCTGCAATCTTCGGCGGTGGAGGGGCAACGACGTTCGGCCAACAGAAGCCAGCTACCAATTTCTGGTCCGGTGGCAGTGCTAATACTGAAGGCGGATTTGGATCTACTGGATTTGGTAATTTCTAAAATATTTTTTGGGCATACAACTTTTTCTTATAAATTGCCCAACAGAGCTGGAAAAAGGCTAGACCGATATAAGAACTCATTTCTTCCGAATACATTATTCTAAAACACTTTGGACGCGCTGTTATAATTTTACTGGAGGGTTTGTTCCGCAAATACTTCTTTCGGACAATTTTAATTTTGAATAATCTCAATCTCAAATTGAAAGCAAAACTCATTTTGTCTACATTGTAACCTATTTAATGCGTATCAAAACGAAACATCAATATCTGCTTCGATAGGCCAAACAGCAACAACGCAGGCGTCGTCAATATTCGGCAACACAACGGGCGGTAGTTTCAGCACGCCATCTCCTACTGGCCAGGCGTTCGGTAGCCCACAAGCGCCGGCGTTCGGCGGCGGTGATAAGCCGTCCGTGTTCGGTTCGCCACAGCAATCCGGTGAGTGTATGTATATCGACGACATTATTTCGTATTCAACATATTTAAAACTTTCTTAAAATTCGTCATCAGCTCTGGTCTAAAAACTTCTTTTCAGATGATTATATTCGGCTGATACTTTCAGTATATTTGGGCATCATTCTTTCAGCGGGTGATCAGGACCATTCATGACATAATTTTCTTCGCCTGTTGGAATCACTTTGCCATAAGTAGGCTATGACAAAGAATACCATTCCTGAACCTTTATATTTGCTAGCTTTTCAGAATTCTGACAACAATGCCATAATTGGTCAAAAGCAACTATTTTTATTTACAATATTTTGATTATTTTTCTTTGTATTCATAGCACCCGCCTTCGGTGGATCCGCTTCGTTTGGTGCTAAGCCCCTATTCGGGCAACCTTCTGGCTTCGGTTCGCCGCCAAGCGGTGGCGGTTTTGGCTCATCATTCGGTGGTTTCAACAAGAGTCCGGGAGGGGGCTTTGGAGCACCAGCTGCATTTGGGGGTGGAGCCACCTTTGGGGGGGCGGCCTTTGGTAGCACATCGCCTGGGAAGATGTTTGGAGCTGCACAACCAAGTAAGTGTAAATTTATATTGTTTAACCAGCAGCACAGCACTAAGAATTGAACTGAATTTTTCGGTCAGCTTCAGTAGCAATACGTTTGTGACCGCAAAACGATATTGCAGGATCTCAAAAAATGGCTTTTATTTTTTCGCGTTTTTCATCACCGACACAAATTTATTCTGTCTTTGTACTTTCGTGTGTGGGTCTGTTGCATACGTTGTAGCACCCAAATGTATGATATGAATTGATTTTGATTTTGTGTTCTTTTTTGTTTGTTTAAGAGGTGGTTATTTTTGTGATTCTGAAGATGTTTTTAAACTTGCAGCAGGTTTCGGTCAACCAACGCAATCCAACGCTACGTTCGAGAGCTTAGCGACACAAAACACGCTGACATTCGGCAACCTCGCGCAACAGGCGCAGGCGCCGCAACCACAAGCACCTAGCTTCAACACGTGAGTGTATACCATCTAAATCTATAGTACTTTGCCACTATGACGAGACGAGAAATTAAACCATCCTTAGATGTATACCATCCTTTAATTTCTCGTCTTTTTAGGGAGTAAACCGGTTATTTTCGAAAATAACAACCCAACTCTTCCACAGTCCACGGCCTTTTGTAATCGTCTACAAATTTAACAAAATATAACTCTCGGCGCGTGTCACATGAAATGTTCGCAGCGGGCGCGTGAATGAACAATTCGTACTCTCTCATAGCATGTTGAATCTTACATTAACATCTGTGTCCTTCAACAGGTCCCCATCTTTTACTGGTTGGCGAGGCTGAGGATTACTTAACAAGAAGCGGAGCAAACAACGAAAAGTATAGTGCTCTAAGGACATAAAATGCTACAAAAATGAATAGTTTTAGTGCCAATATTGTTTGTAATGTATTTAATGTTTATAGCGAGATCATTGTAATCGATTTTGCATCAATGAATGATATTATTATAATAAAGCTTGTAACCAGTTTATTGTTGTTTACTATGTGGTCGCTTCTTGTCTAAACCAATAATACAGTAAACGCACTCAGGGATGTGATACGTGATCGTAGATACGAACTGAGACCACACATTTGATGTTATATCAAAGCACCCGTATGGAAGAACATGTCTATTATCATGCCGTATGCAGATATAAGTATAAGAATAGGTCAAGGTCCATTAGAAATTGGGTTTTCCGCATAGTGACAGTGGAGAACGTGGGTTCCGATCATCAGGCTGAAAGATGTTAAAATCAGTAATGTCTCTTTGTTACGTAGAAAACAAAAACCGGCCAAGTGCGAGTTGGACTCACACGAAGGTTTCCGTGCCATTATCTATGAAAAATTAACGTATCTATTACCTACAACTACCCAAAACAATCATTTTTCGGGCCGCAAAAATAACTTTGTTTTTCATACAAATATATGAATAACAAAGTTATAATTTGCGGTTTCACACGTTTATTGTATGGGGACCCCCATTAATATTTCCTTTTTTTTAGTTTTTAGTATTTGTTGTTATAGCGGCAACGGAAATACATCATTTGTGAAGATTTCAGCTTTCTAGCTATAACGGCTTACGAGATACAGCCCGGAGACAGGCAGTCAACGTAGTCTTAGTAATAGGGTCCCGTTTTACCCTTTGGGTACGGAACCCTAACAAAAGACTTGTAGTTATAAAACTTTAACTTAAGAGGAATTCACATTTCTTGCATCTTAAATCTAGTACCACTAAATTCGATCGCGATGGACTAGTTAAAGTTGATTCGTTAGTGCGACTTCGATGTCCGGATGCGAACTGTGCCATCTCACGGTTTGTTACCGACTTATACTGAATGTATAATGAGTCCGAGCAAAAGTTTAGAAAAACTTCATCCGTTGAATAAGTTTTGCATGTTCTACTTCCACTAATGAGATATTCGAATTATTGAGAGAGCATTAGCGCGCATATTATTTTCGTACCTATTTTAATGCGCATTATTTGAATGATTATAATTAAGTAGTTACTTAAATGCAGTTATTCGTTATAATCGTTATGTTTCGTGATCAAAAATTCTGCAGTATTAGAGCTAAGTACCAAAAGCAATTAAAGCTCTTTATAAGAAACCAATTTGTTATGTGCCCATAAAATCCACTATCAAATCTACGTAACTACTTACCTACGTACAAATAAGTAATTTGTGAAACAATTATTACAAATTGTGTAATTTGAAATTACACATTTGAATAAATTTTCAGTAATTGGTGCTACACCAAAATTCCCGCATTCTAATTATCATGCGGACAAAACTACGAACAAAAGCCATCCGCATTATTCATTATATTCTAACAAAGGCAATTTATTCGCGCTGCAGGTATTGTCGGACAAACAAACTTGTTCCCTGTAATAGCGAACATTAGTCTTGGCTGCAATTACACCCGGCTGTTAGCACCTCAAGATTGGACTCATTACCACCAGACGTTGTCGTATTGTTTTTTTCTGACAATGCCTAATTGTTGAGGAAAATTTTAGGTGCCGTGCCGTCTTGTAATTGGACTGGTTATAAATGTAATAAAAACGTTACTGTAGCCTACGTAGAATGGTAGATACAGATTTGGCACCTACTTCGGTTACAGTTGAATAAAACTACATAATAAACTAAAAAATAAATCATACATGCAATTACCTACATGTAGATAGAGTAAAAATCTTGATACTCTTACAGACACTTACAGTTCGTGCCCTCTTGCAATAAAATGCACCATCAAATGCAATTAATTGCTTCGAAACGGCTCTACAGCATGAGGGCCCTCTGTCAACATAAGAGCCTTCACATCACGCGAACATGCGTCAATTTTATTTTTCCAATAAAGTTTTGCTTTAAATTCCCCGAACGAACATTTTACAAAGCGAAAAGTATACCACATCAACTATAACCACATCAGCTTCTTGTGTTGTTGTATATAAAGCTATTGTATTAATATTATGTAAAAGAATTATTAATAGCAGAAATAGATAGCCAGTCTTAGCTACCAAGAGGCTCGTCGGCATGTAGCCTAGTAACCCTCAAGAAGTATGAGTATAATATGTTTGTACTCGAGAGAAGTTTATTATGTACCCATAATTAAAAAGTATGATACCGTCTTAGGATAAGTAAAATGATACCTTTTTTTGGAAAGTGACCCCTCCTGATGTGGGTGCAGCAGGTTACCAGGGCCGCGATAACTCTTACGAACTGGGTTTGCTGTTTGAGTCTCTTTGAGGGGAGTGTCGAACAACGCGTGCCGCCGACACGTGGCTGTCATCTTTTAGGAGACGGAAGGACGGGTGGCCGGGGGTCGTCTCTCGACCCTCGACGCCCGTGGTGTCTTTCATGTTTACCGCAGCGGTTGGGATGAGAGGTGCGAATTCTCTATCGGTTCGCCACCTCCTTCTTTAGTATGAATAGAAGGAGGCTACGTCATCCCGGTGGCTGAAAGAGCACGTAAAGCTAGAGTCCTCGAATGCTATTCAGTAGTAGTCATTATCAACGTCAGAGGCAGCCAGGAATGTTAGAGTTTTCTTAAAATCAAATTTTGACGTTAGGCCTGTGAGGATCACCTAAGTGAGTAAAGGTTTTCATGAAGGAGATTATGGTTCAGTCGATTGCTGATGATGTTATGGTTTGTGTGAAGATTTAAGATGAGCAGCTATATATGCTATAAATGCAACCTGCACTAAAGTTTAAAAATTCAATTTTTTATAATAGTTACTATTATACAAATAACCCGCTCTTTATGCTCAAGCATTGTCTTACAGCAGTTACTTGAAGGGGAAGCTATAATTTGATGATTTCATTACAAACAACGCTTTATACCTAATTGGTTAACGATGAGCATCATAAATCGAGAATCTTTCAATTGTCTCTTCATGCATGCTTCATGCAAAATTAGAGCCGAAGCGTACGCTTATTAAAGAACGCACTTGTTTGGTTCATGTCAAGAAGTCATAAATGTCACTGTCAAAATAAATGTTTCGTATGTCATCTCATGAAACTGAACTTTCAAGTGAATCACGAACAAATAAATAAATATCCTTATTATTTAATATGTAAAGCTGTGTGGCGTTATAAGTACATTTAAAGTATGCGCACTTGCCACTTAATAATTAGTTAAACTGGTTTTAAAATCGCCACCTAGGTATCTAATACAAAAACATGTTACGAATGTATGTGGTGCAGATTTGTTTATTGTTCTTGTATGCAAGGGTCGGGGCGGCTTCTGATGAAGCTAAAGCTGATAAATCGGTGACAGTAGACTGTAGTACCCTGCGGTTAGGTCAATACATTTGTCCAGACCCGAATGTTGATCAAATCGATCCCGACACTCAGCAGTTTAAGGGATGCGTTAAAGGGAAGGATATTCCATCAGAAGGCGAAGCAGATGGTGAGTGACAGTGTTTTATTATACTAGAACATTTAATTATATTTCCTGATAACCCAGAGTATCCTTCAATACCTATGTCCACACTATTCATTGCTAATTAAATTTTACTTCATCTCTATCTGTTTCGTGCTATATTAGAATAAAAATATGCTCAAATGATCTCTTTTTACAGTGCTATGTATAGCAGCCGACGGAATAATCTGCAATGAGACAAACAATTCCACATTCACAAGAAAGCTGCCATGTAAATGGACGTAAGTTAAACATACTGTTTGTTAATTCACACTATCCATTTAAAAAGTAAATTTTTACTTGATATATAAATTATTTTTTTCCTTTTTCAGCAATGGTTATTCTCTAGAAATAGCATTACTTCTATCTGTATTCCTGGGTATGTTTGGTCTGGATAGATTCTACCTAGGCTACCCAGGAATTGGACTTGCTAAACTCTGTACTTTGGGGTTCATGTTCCTAGGACAACTCTTGGATATAATACTCATTGCCGCTCAGGTGTGTATAGTACTCTTTTTACACATAAAGAACTAAAACAAAACCTAACCAGTTCTCAAAATCCTACTAACACTATCAATGTGAAATTTTGTGAGGATGTACGTCTGTTTGTTACTCTTTCATGCCCAAATGGCTGAACGGATATTGATGATACTTGGCAGTAAAATAGCTTATTAATTTATGAGAATAACATATAGGCTACTCTTTATCTAGCTGAAGTAGATCCCTCAGAAAGCGAGTGAAACCGCTGGCATGAGCTAGTACATTATAACTCAATATTGTGTCCAAGTTTTTTACTTTTGTATTTCTATTTTCAAGGTGGTGGGCCCATCAGATGGTTCAGCATATGTCATACCTTACTACGGAGCTGGCGTGACCGTAGTCCGCAGCACTAACGAGACGTACCTGCTCCCCCAAGCAGACTGGCACAACATCACTTGACAGTGGGGAACCATATCATTTGAGGATGATGAGGACTATGAATGGACTTAAAGAAGTTGTGTGTGTGTTTGTATATTGACTGACTTGATATAGTTTGTGTAAATACAATTTTTATGTTGTAAGGACATGAGTGATTCTGTGTAAAGAGATTTTTATTCACATAATACCAATAACAATAGAGGCCTAGACGTAGATCAATGAAAAACTGTAAAGTATGTAAATTACCCATTTGAATTGCCTTTGCTGCAACTTTGTAGATCCCCAATGTATTATCAGATGCTTAATCAACCAATGTACATATAAAAATATTATGTAAAACTTTACCAAGATACAATCTTAGACATTCTAAAACAATTATGTAACTTTTATACAGGTATTGGGTATGACTGCTAATTCTGTACTGTTCTATTATTAATTATGTTAATTAAAAAAAACAATATCAAGTTTCTGTTTTAATAAACCAATATTTTACTACATAATAATCTACAAATATTTATAAATAATTTTACACTTATTGTGCTCTAGTTTCTTCAAGGTTTTCTTCTTTGAGAGCTGGCTGTGTTTCCGCAATGACTATCTCATCTGGTGGGGCAGTGAGTGTGAAAATGACTGGTATAGTAGATAATAGAGGGTTGTCATATTTCTCTAGCAGCCTGATCCAAGACAGCAAGGAGTCTCTCGATGATGTGCCTGAAATTAGCAAAAAGGAATTAGCTAAAAGTCTGTCTTTTTTTGTTTCGCAGCATTGCACTGGGGAGGATTTAGTAAAAGTTGTGCATAGGACAACACATCAACCCTTGAAAGAGATATTCATGTTCATTCAGTTTGCAGACATAAGAAGTGGCATTCTATAATTAGTTATATAGAAGTTACAACTAATGATGGCTTTTAGTAATGAAATCTTACCTGTAGCACAAACAGCCACTATTGTGCCATCATCTTGTTCATGTACTGTTTGTCTTACTGATGGCAGCTTGGTACTACCAACAAACCCTGGTATTCCTAGTGGTTTCTTTACATTTGAAACATCTGAAAACAACAATTAGTGTCATATTCTTGAATGAAGAAATGATGTAAATATTCTCATAAGAATTCAAACTGTATACCGTCTGGATCACTGTTATCCTTAACTTCAGGCCTTGTCTTCCCAATCAATAAGAAATAGTTGACCACTTGCTCTCTTAGGTACACATTAAATGGTCCTTTCACTATCAGAGGGTCATCACTTGGCTGTTCTGATAGCAATATCTTCTGGGCATCACTTTGAGCACTTACAATCCAAGTCTTGTCTAAACAGGCCTCTATTTCTTCTGTCTGACAAAAATTTGGTTAGTTAATCAGTTGATGCAAAATTAAACTTTAATGTGTAAATTACACCAATTTAAACATGAGAACATAGGGGACAAGTATGCCTATAGTGTAATACAATAAACAAAATGGTCACCTGCCAAATGTCAATCTTCATATCGGGATCCACAGAAGTTATTCTCTGTATCGCAAGTTTGGCCAACTCCACAGTATCATTGGGCAGTTCCTCGGGCAAGTACCAAGGACTCAAGTTCCTGAACTTCGGCATCCAATACATCATGCGCCAGAACTTTCGGAGGGGTATACCTCGACGACCAAATGTATTTAGAAGCATCTGTTCCATTTCTGAATCCGGCATTACTTCTGCACTTTCAAAGAGAAACATATTATTGAAGGGTTTTTAAAAAACAAAAAATTAAGCATAAATTAAGAAAAATGTAAACGATAAGTACTGTTATCTTCCATTTGTTCCAAGAGGTCTACAGCACACTGCTGCTGCTTAGGATAATGTATAAATTCAGCCTGAAATATATTTTTTGCTATCAATTTCCCTTTGGGTAACACGTCAATTAGGGCTTTGTACACTTCAAGGTCTTTCTGCACACCAAATTCTTTCATTCTTGCTAAGGCAGCATATATAAATTCGACATGACCGCGTCTTCTGGTATCATGGCCTTCGAACATTTTTACAACTTCTAAGTACGTCTTTTTGTTTTTTTGGGGCTGCGAATAAAACGGATCGTGTACTGTGACTCTTTTTTCCGAATTCGAGCTTTCCCATCGCTTAAACATCAAAAGTGATGGTCTTGTCCTCAAAATATTCCCTAAGATTTTATTAGCCATTTTAGGTTATGTTTATAACTAATTCGGTACACTGCTTCTTCGTTTGTGTACTTTTTGTACGATATAGATCACATAACTTTAACTTGAAAATGCATTAAATATATAAATATTTGATTTAGTATATCCTCAGATCAAACAAAATAAGTTCTTTCGAGATTTAATTGATCATATTGGGATGACAGAAGGAAAACTGTTGACATTTGACTTGACATTGACATATTATGAATTATGACAGTGTACATAAAACTCAATCGTTTGTATTCCACAGGCTTTCCTATTGCATATTTTTTGCAATACGTTAACTATTATTTGTTCAATAATTATTTAATGTTCCTGTACATAATATTTTATCCTATTATTCGCTACATCATTAAAGATTCTTGTAGGCTCCGATCCACAAGTTCATTCTGTGGTTCCTTTCATTCAATCGCGAAATTTCTCTATTTCCCGGTTCCCGCGCGGTTTGCTTCACAAAACATTCATTCACAAAACCAGTTGAAATAGATGTGTAGGAGGAGTAGTACACGTTCTTCTCAAAAACTTTTAGATTACGTATTTAAATACGAAACCTTACACTAACTTTTTGTGGTAAACCCTGCAGTTATAGTGAATTATTCTGGATGGAAACAAACTTTAATCTTGTTGCATTGTTTTAAAGAAAGTGGAAATATCGGGTATATAAAAATAATTTATGAATGACTGAACGTTATTTGAAGAATATTTGGTTTTTTAAAAGAAAGTGTTAAATCATCGTCAAGATGCCTAAAGACATTTATTTATGCTGTTTACTTGTTATCGCCATGCTTAGTGCAGCCGGTAAGTTTTTTTGCTGTTTTCGGTGACTAAATCATAATTACCAACTTGAGTTTTTATTTATAAACAAGTTTTAACAGATTATTAAACGCAACCTACGAAGATTGTGTAAACTTGTGTGGAACATGTGAATAAGTAAACTGGGTAACAAGGTTTGCCAGCAACTTTCATTAATAAATAATGAGTTGATAAAGGTTTCTGTTTTGCTTTGTTTCAAGGTTAAGAGTGAATTGTAAGATGTTTGTAACGCGGTCGTGAGAAACTCTATTATTCAATTATGTATTATGTATTTCCACGAGGTGATACAATATTTGCACACACATAATAATTGCTAAAATCTGTTTAACCAAAAATGTTTGTCTTGTCTTTATTTTAAGAATATAAACTGACATGATTGATTTGAAAGATGAACACATTTTATTTTCAACACATTACCAATTAGGTATATTGTAGAACAAAAATATTCATAGGTACGTTATTTTAGGCATATTTGTTTTTTTTTTATATAATTTTATTAGATACCTACGGTCGTGCCTTCATCAGGTATTTTTTTAGCAAGTCTTTCAGTCACTAATTTCAGTATAACGTGTGCACACTGTAAATGTAATTCTAATAATAAATTACACGTAGTTTTTCATTGATTTCATTTCAATAATAAATATGGATAAAAGTGTCTTTGAAATAGTGAAGTGTTAAATACAGACAGGTTAATTCGCATATTTAAATATCTACTAGGCAAGACAGGTTTATTAAAATCTAGCGTAAATTTAAATTTAGTGTTCAAAATATTATTATACCTACTTATACCTATTACCCGTCCCTTCATATCACTCCATAACCATAGACAATATCAATACCCATTTCCATAACATGAAAACAGTGTGTTTAGTAACAACTGTTGCCTTCATTACTGAATTAACGCAGTAACGATTTTCGGGCACGTGTAGATTATTCGAAATTCATTTTCCTCCCGTAACACTGTGTTGAGAAAATTTAATATAATTTTATGTGACTTCATCCAAACAAGAGGGCGTTTCTGGATTTGTTCCAAGAAACAGTATTCTGTGCAATAACATAAAAAATGTAAGCGCGTACTGTTTGTAGGTAGATGTATTTTTAAAACACTTCAAAATACATGTAGTGCCTGAAAAAAATGTTAAGTAAACAACATTTTTGAGTATCGAATAAAAAAATTAAGCGCGTTTTAGTTAAAGTCACCTCCAATTTAGCATACGAAAATTTATTCGAGAAATTAAAAAAAGAACAATAAAATTCCTGGTTTTATGTGACATGGTCTTCCTATCACTAGTGCGCAAAATAAGACAGGAAATAATTTTTAATTTATTTCCTAATCGCAAAGGGCAGTGACACAATAAAAATAAAACCTGAAAGAACACGTGGAATACTAAATTAACTCATGATACGTCTGACGTCACTTAAAATACGTCGTTAAATTATGCAAAACAAACAATGGTCTGTTTGCAAGGTTTCTAAGGCGACGATTATGGCGCCCGCGCCGATACAATCTCGCTAAATACATTAGCGCCACTTCACAAGTTCATTGGAACCGCATTGACGATGCTCGCAATTTTTTTATCGATGTTTATAGCCCGAGGCGTGGCAGCAACGTCTATGGGCTCTGGTCCAAACGCCTACGGTCTGTGACGCGCTCACCGTTCTCATTGATACGCTTGACTAGATCATATATTTTAATATTCTGTTAGTGCAGTAAATATGTTGTTAGAATAGACTTTTGAATACAAGGTCGTGTACATGAAACCTTCACATTTGTTTTCACTAAAGCGTCTGGTGAAGTTTTAATTAGAACCAAACCCGCTGTCGCAGACTGATCTGGTTCCCTAAAGTGGTTTGTTAAGTTAATGTTGTAAAGGCTACCACATAAAATTAACATAATTTTTGAAACCAGATCGTAATATATCGTTTGAAATGAAATGTCCCCACACAGTATTCTGATGCACCTAACTATAGTTTCTCATCA
>NWSH02000019.1:5966979-5982025 GCA_002382865.2 Heliothis virescens
ATCAACTGACCTGCAGACACCTACTTTCTAGAGCCATGTGAAAAGTTTTTATTTTGTCCCTTTTTTCTCCCTCTATTTCTTACGAAGTCATTAATTTTTAAGTATTTCCTCATATGTAATCTGTTTCCTTTACTTTTGACTCTCCGATAACCTTCTTTTTCTTAAGGATTTGACTTACTAGTACCTTTTTTCAATGTATTTTTCGCGATTTTAGCGTTTAACCGGATCCGGCACCGGATCCGGTGCGTTGGTGCCGGATCCGGTAGGTCTAGAAACACGCCGGATCCGCCGGATTACCGGATCCGCCGGACCGGATTGCAATCCCTAGTAGGTATGTACACACAATACATACTTACTTACAAATGCTAAACTTGTCATAATAATGAAAGGTTAAAAACAAACCGTGTACAATTCTCTTCTTGTTAAAAAAGGACCTTAATAAAATAAACGCAAGTGGGTACTTGAAAAAGTAATAATCAAAATATTTACTCACCTATCGTACTCCTTGGGATAGTTTGAAGTATGATATATTTTTAGTTTTCTAGTGTTATTCATACACACAGTACAGACGACAGCAGATCAACGTATACGAATCTGTCAAATTTTACCAATCAAACATTAACCTACCTCCATTGTGATAAGGTTGAAAATCGATTGCAGAAATTTACAGATTGTAGTAACTTGAAGTGCTGTCGTCTGTACAATAAACCACCATTTTTAAAAAATATTACGTTTAATATTAAAATATTTCAAACTTGCAACTAAAAAACAGATAACGTGCGTCGCACCGGCCCTGAGATTGTCAACTGACTGTGCAAGCGCAAAACCGGTCTTTTCCAGAATCGCTGCGTACGCGACAAGCGGCCAGTGGTCACACACACATGCCCCGCGTACTTGTAGTAGTGCAATCGATTCGCGCGGTTGTTAGAAGCTTAGTCTCTGTTTTCGTTTTTCTACTCATGTGTTAAAACGTAGTGCTGAAATTAATTTTGCCTCAGGACAACAAACTTTCTATTTAATATATTTTTCTTTATGTTTTTCTGTCTCAACTAATGCGGTTTTAATTTAGCAGAAGAACAAACGAAGCATATTCTAAATTAAAACTGCAGAATTTTCTAGACTAATAATCTGGAAACTCTATCTTAATTCGTCTGTGGAATTCTGTCTCTAATCTCGATATGAAATTATAAGACCCATAATAAGACCCAAAGTATTTGTAGGATGCCCGTCATCAATGCCTTTAAAAGATCTCTTTGTTTTATAACTAATTTATATTGTCTGTACCTTATCCCAGTCATTACAATATCTAAATGAAAGTACTCAGAAAGTTTCAGAAGTTTCGCAAGATGAAAGACGTTGGGACAAAATGGAGGGAAACCCTAAAACATATTTTTTTTCGTTCCCATTCTCCTTCTTCAGTACAATAAACCACCATTTTTAACAAAATATTACGTTTAATATTAAAATATTCAAACTTGCAACTAAAAAAACAGATAACGTGCGTCGCACCGGCCCTGAGATTGTCAACTGACTGTGCAAGCGCAAACCGGTCTTTTCCCAGAATCGCTGCGTACGCGACAAGCGGCCAGTGGTCACACACACATGCCCCGCGTACTTGTAGTAGTGCAATCGATTCGCGCGGTTGTTAGAAGCTTAGTCTCTGTTCCGTTTTTCTACTCATGTGTTAAAACGTAGTGCTGAAATTAATTTTGCCTCAGGACAACAAACTTTCTATTTAATATATTTTTCTTTTATGTTTTTCTGTCTCAACTAATGCGGTTAATTTAGCAGAAGAACAAACGAAGCATATTCTAAATTAAAACTGCAGAATTTTCTAGACTAATAATCTGGAAACTTATCTTAACGTTCGTCTGTGGAATTCTGTCTCTAATCTCGATATGAAATTATAAGGACCCATAATAAGACCCAAGTATTTGTAGGATGCCGTCATCAATGCCTTTAAAAGATCTCTTTGTTTTATAACTAATTTATATTGTCTGTACCTTATCCCAGTCATTACAATATCTAATGAAGTACTCAGAAAGTTCCAGAAGTTTCGCAAGATGAAGACGTTGACAAATGAGAACCCTAACATATTTTTCGTCCCTAGTCTATTACGAAATTGCCATGCCGTCGCTATTGCGAAAACCTATCTACAGGTAGTAGTGCCGATAAAAAATCTCATACACCTGTGAGAAATACCTACTTGCCTACAAAACAATGTTATCTTACTAAGCTAAATAGAAACAACGCAAGCGCCGAGTACGCTATAATATGAGGTTAATGATGAATCAAAACAAATAGAGCAGCTACGTCATCGTGTCAAGGCAAGAATGACTTCCTATGGCATCGGAGCAATTCAATCAAGCTGCTGTGTTATACTATGCTTCTTAAATTGCTCCACGATTATGCTTCGATTGAGTGAGAGCGTGTGGTATAATGTGTACATGACACGCACACATGCAAAAACATCGTACGATGTGAGCCAGCCAATGACAGAGAGCGGCGTGGTGGGCTCGGCTCCCCACTACACCATCGGAATGCATAGTGCTAAGAACGGCACTGTTAAAAATAACTACCTGTTTGACAGGATACACACGATGTCAGATGACGTTCGAGGCCATTGCCAATTTGTGAAGGGACTAATCCCGATTTTTGCTAATTACCCGGTTACCTAAAATGTCTGATTCAAGACGTACATCAAAAGCATTTAACGTGTCGCAGTTCAGATAGAAAAATTGTTGCAACGTCTCTAGAAGACTAGGAAGTAGGTAATGACAATGAAGGAGAGTAAGGACAATATGGTATCGCTATTAGGTTCTCTAAAATTTTCCGATTCAATAATAAGTGAGTAAACAGCTGATTGCGTGGACGCCACGTGAAACACGATCAGGCGTGGGTGACGCGAGCATGCGCACAAATAGGACTAGATAACAACACTTTCTAACACAACAGGACAGATGAGTAAGGAAAACACATCAGCTGTATAATGAACTAGTAAACAACTGAGTTGCCCTGTACGCTTGGCAAAATTCTTAGTTGACCCAAAATCGTTCCGCTGTAAGTTATGCCAAAATTTCCATTAATTTATGTTTAGTTTCTTCCGGGTATGTCAATCGGAATTCTACTCGTTCATTGTTTACGAAAAAAACAAATTAAACTAATATGTACTACGTACCTTTATAACAATCAAATACCGATATTGTTTAACGTGACGTAAAACACAAAAATCATGGAAGCACCATTCGACAAAGATAGATGAGATTTTGAAGACGATTTGGCCATTCGTTTTAGTATTCAGCAGCTGCCTCTCACTGTGTAATAGAACCATCGTTCATCACTAGTTTCCAATAGGTGGGGCTATCATTTATCAGTAGTTCGACAAAGTAATACTGAACAGCTGCACAAGAATAGACCAGATAAATTAAATTTAAATTTATCTTCTATAATGTGCAAGTGAATCCCAGAGATAGCGCTTGTACTAATTACTGACTCGATTGTAAGTAAATATTACTCATTGCAATAATGCTGTTATGACATTATGTGATTGATCTATTACTTAAATAAGCAATCAATACTCTGTGTACTGGCATCAATGACGAAAGTCAGAAGTCAAAGATCGGTAGTTTGTAATATTATGTAAATCGGACAAATGTTGATTCAATAAATCAATGTAAGTGTCATCTAATTGTATTTGATAAAGCTATTGCAATAATGTGGTATACCTACAAATTCATAGGAAAGTGACATCATACGGGAGGCTCTGATTACTGAGTGAATCATTTTGCCCTATCATAATACAGCAGAGTTGTAAATCGTAACAGGTGGCCTATCATTATTTCCCAAGAGAATCATATTTGAAAGAATATGAATACTTTGCAGTAACAATGTATTTTCCTTAATTAGCCAGACAATTAAGCAATTCTTCGCCAAGTTTTATAATTGTATTTTACCTTGGGTCCTTTCAGGAATCCCGGTGTAGGCTCCGAATTATAAGTTTCTAGACTTCAAAGAGAGTTTAAGGAAAGTTAATTTAAACTTTTCACCTAACTAAATACAAGCTACATAGTGAAATATTTATTTTACTTGTTCTCTTTGCCATTTTACCGCGAGAGGTCAAAGGGTGATTATTGCTCCTATTTCATCTAACAGAAAGTTATTTTGGTAACGTGTTTTTCTAATAAAATTATTTTATTGCATGCTTTCCAGTTTTATTTAAAATCTTTTTGCCTATCCATATCTGAACCAGCATCGAATTAATAGTTATTGAAAATCAAAATAAGTGAAATTTTGGCGGACGATATTTCATTTCACCTGTGCAAACACTGCGATATTTATTTATGCTCGTAGCGATGGCGTCGGCATGAATGCGAAAATATTTAACTGTTCATTTTTTTCAGGAGCTGTCAAAGGCCACTGCAATCGTGAAGAGGACCTGCTACAAAGATGTTCGATGGCCCTGCCTGTGCTAAGTTCCCCAGAAATATCGTTTGCACTCACACGAGAGGAATTGGACAAGAGTTGTGTGTAAGTTAATAAATTAACTTTGATGTGGCTATTTATTAGTTTAATTGCTGTAAGAGTAGTTAATGAAGCGATTGCAAGATTTTCTTGACAGGGTAATTTATAGTAATGGGTCAGCAATTAGGCGCTAATTAAAATGTCCGCAATACATATTTCTATTATGTATAACACGTAATCATGAGAGGGGAAATAATATTTTTCCTCAATTGATTTTATAACTAAACAGATATTCTGTATGTGTTACGAAGTGGTAAGACATTATCAATGAAGGAAAATAAACCAGTGTTTCTACTAAAGTTTAAAAAAATAATTCAATCTCGAAGAAAGCCTTTCAATTTCCAATTACTTACAAAACGCTCGAAAGAATAGACTCTAGTCTTTTTACACTTCAACGATATCATAGTGCAACGATCTTTCTCATTTACGCTCAACCAAGAACTTAGCGAAAGTAAGTTTTGCTAAAGAGTCGGCTACGTCAGGGACGAGTAACTTCAGCGCTGGAATGGCGCGGTCGGCACGCAGTTAGCTCATCTTAATTTAGTACTCTTGTTTGTGGTAAATAGCAATTTGAAACTAGTTGTCGGACTTCAGTCAGCGCTTCATAGAGCTGAATAGCCAATGAAGCACTTTACTGCGGTCGGGTCGGCAAACATTGAAATTACGATAAATTAGCATGCCTAATTCTGGTGGTAATTTTTTGACCGGCGGGATGTTCGTTTGTTTTGGCGATGCTCCAGGCTATTCTTGGGTCCACTACGATGTTTACTTTAATGCATCTGTTGTTACAAATGATGTTTTTGTGTACGTATTTACTTAATGTAATTTTTGAAATGATATGCAAACCGATTCGATTTTATTGGTATTTCCATGATACAAAAACCTTAATAAAATTGGGCTATGACATGAGTCATAGGTTTTAGTTATTTCGATGAAATGAAATATTTTGTAAAACAATAAAATTTTATCAGTGCTTATCCGGCAAATTGATCACGCGAATTCGCGTTACTCATATTCGATAGATAAAGTCATAATTCTTTTTTAACAAGCACACTCACGCTTCTATGCGCAACATAAAATATGAGTTCTATTTGAATGATATTTGAACTGATACGTTCTATATCATATTTTTATGTAAATTGCCCATTCCATTTTACCGAAGCTCATATTACCTGTTCAAATCCACGTAGCAAATAAAAGAGTACTGAATTTGTATCGATCCACGATGGGAACTAATCTTCGTATGAACCTTCATAAAAAGAGATGGTTAACAAGTGACCTATCGTCTTCATTTATTTATTTCTTTACTACGTTTTTATCGATGTCTAATGGTGGATTTAACGCCTTTTCCGTTTACGTCTAAGACATCCATATATGACTATGTCTAATTGAAGGCGGATTGATGATACCAATATGATACATACATTGGTCCCGCTTTTTGCGCAGATAGTAAATCGGAGCGTATCTGTCTACTTTGCATAGTTCATCTGCAGCTAAACGGTTTCTAATAGAGCGAACAAGCTAACAGGCATAGTAGTTGGCAGTATTAGTTCTGTTCAACTAGATTTATATTAATTCTACTATCATAGAAATAAAGCTGAATAAATAAGCTTAGCGGCCAGTTTCACAGGTTTCAGATAAAGTTCTAGATAGCTATCTGACAGAAAATGTTTTATAATTTTACTATTCTTCAATGGCAGTATCTGCCAGACATCTATTTAAAAATGTATCTCTAGCTTGTGAAACCAGTACTAATTCTTTGATTATTATGCTAGAAAATAGATCCAGTTTTTACTCCCTGCCTTTTCGTCCAAATAATTCGACGTTGATTTTTAGTGTAACATCTATCTTATCAATATTAGTTCCAAAATTCAGTTGCTGGATAGGTTAATTACTAAAATTTGTTTTTCGAAAACTAAACACAAGTGAAACCACAGCAGCCATTAAGATCTCACTTCTACAAATAATTAATAGCTTTGTCCGTAACATATCTACTGTGAGTTACAAAGTCGTCAGTCCGTCCCAACAGTGGATTAGGCAGGTGGATCGAGGGTGAAAAATATGTACAGTCATGTTTGTTCCCTACAGTATATTTTTGTGAGATTAACTCCCATATCCCTTCTAATACGACCAGAATAACGTTTGATTGGAAACGATAGTTTCTTACTGAATTCAGACATGAAGATTATTCTCAGTTTACCGTAGGTAACCTATATACTATGATACTTTATGTAGTACCCACGTCCGGGTATTGGAATAATGTGGGTACTCGCATATTTGTACGGAAATTGAAAACGTATGTGGAGCTCAGGAAAAAAATGCGTCCGGCGACTGTGAGTGGGTGGTTTTATAGGTATAATATAAAAAAATACTGTATCTCATATAGTAACAGTTCTTTGCGTTTTACGTATTAAAAATATAAAAAAAACTGCCTGTCTTTTTATTAATGAGTAGAAATTTGGTTGGGATGCCACAGGGCAACATACTGGGACCACTGCATTTTTTTAATACCAAAATATTGTTACAGGGAGCTTCGAATGGGCATCAAATGCATAGACAACTACACAAACGTCTGCATGGAGAAGCACGAACAAGTGGTATTCCGACGTATCTACGCTGGCATCACAGACGTGGTCCAAGAATTATGTACCAGAGGAAAGTACCAGGATGAGTACTTAAAACACGCGGATTGCGTTAAAATGGTCAGGCCAGAATATGAGACTTGCAGTAAGAACTATGAACTGACACTGATGACGTTAGGCAATCATCAGCAAGGAGATCAGTACCAGACTGATCAGACGGGACTCGTTACCAGCCATGAGGATCATCTGAGAACTGTTTGTTGGTAAGTGGAATTTTCTTTATAAATGTTATACTTAAAAATGGCTTTATGCCGAATTATATCGGTCTCATTTTCAACACATTTAACAAGGAAATTCTCAGTGGAGACGAGCTACACAATCGACATGTATTATATCGAGAATTAATTATAAGCTATTCCCCCAGACGTTCATATGCATGGGCTAATGTCTTGGAAGTTCATTAAAAAACCCACGGGAAGGAGTGGTCCTGAATTGTCACCCATATTACCCACATTATTATGTGGCAAGTGCACTAGATTCGCATATCCCCCAAAATGGCCGTGTTTCAAATGTATGGAAGTGCCCTTATCACAAACCACTTTCTAGTAATATTCAACTTGTGACATGGAACTGTTTTATCGTCCGTCATAAAAATCCCATTCACGTAATTACTAGGTACGTTTTGGCACCGAAATTGGTGTTCATAGTATGGTGTTGCTGCCAAAACTGCCCAATATTATCTTTGTTGATTCTCAGAACTATCGTGCGATGTGACGGGATGATTAATATTCATAAGTGAAACGTTGTACTTAATTTCTGCTAAAGCGATCGTCTCAATAAAGTCTAGTTTGACCGGTAACACAACATGTAAAAAAACCTTTACAATGGCTCCCTGAAAAATATCACTACGCTTTTTATTATTTATTTTACATCGCGTGAATTCTGCGAACTTCAAGAATGAACGTTGTTCGTGGAATATGCAAAATGAAATAAAACTGATTTCGGGACACCGTGTTGTTCACATTGCATCAGAATGCAAAACAAATTACAAAGGGAATAAAACAAAATCCTTTTTCCTTTTTTGCTGTTCATTGTGTTGACTTCCCATAGTGTAAATCATAATTTTAAATATTTGTCTTGTTTGCCACAATGAAGTTAAAGAGAACGGACGCTCGTACTTTGTAGAGATCTTTAAATTCCTTTTAATCACTGTCTTGTTTATTTTGTATACAAAGTCACGGTGCATGCATAATTCAGTACAACAAAACCTACAGAGACCGCTGTTTCCACAGCACATCTCTAGAAGTTTCCAACAAGTCCCGCTTTTATTTGAGTTGAGGCACTTACAGTAAAATCCATACTGATAAATGCAGACTTCTCGCTAAATGCTCAAAGTGTGCCATTCGCCGACAACAGTCTGCAAATTGTTTTGCTTAAAAACTTTCTTGGGGGTTTGCGGAAGGTTTAAATCTTGCTGTTATGTTTAACTAATGCATCATACGGGAAAATAAAATCACGCGAAGCAAGATAAGGTAGTTAACGTCATCGTATGATTCTTGATAATATCTTCAGTATATTTTATTTTGATGTGATAGTGATCTTTAACATTTTCGGCATTTCAGGCTATTAAGATAGTTTATCAGCCCTATCCGTTCTATTTTTATGTCGACCCACGTGGCTTGGTCGTTCCTATAATTTTAGATTACAAAGACTTCCATTAAAAACATTAATATGTATTAAAAATCTCGTGCTGATCCAATCCAACTACATTAATACGAAACGCGTAGGACAAACTCGTTTATATCGAGTCAACGCCGTGCGCCCGTCGCTTCAGCGATTAGGTATTTTGTTTTTTGGCAACCGACAAGGCCGATATCTATTGAGAATCAACACAGTTTTATACATAATACATTGTTGTTTTTACATTATGGAACTAAGTACGAACTGTTTGCAATTCTGGTTCTATAAAGGCTTCTTCAGACGAACAGCGTCACTCAGCTTCAAGATGCGCAAATTAAACTGTCATGGAAGTTATCAAGAGAAGTCCTGGAGAGTCGGTACTTCAAAGAGTCGGGAGGAGTCTTGAATATTGAATAGTCCGCGTTAGTAAAATATTCAACAAATCGAACAGGCTCCCCCAGCCTCACGAACTAATTACTTGTCTGAGGCGTGATTTCCACTGATAATAATACTTATCTGTACCAATTTACATGTAAATTAACAACGCCCGCCTGTGGTTCGGGCCCTGTCGACTTTGTAATATAATATTTTTGGTTTAGATTTTGACCGTGTCTTTGTATAAGATCGCAGTGAATGAAAGTCAAATATTCCATTAAATTAAGCTTGATGTTTACGGCCCGGGGCAGTATTTGTAGAGGTAGCGAAATCCCAATTTTTTCTTATACTCAGTATTCATCCAAAAGATTTCGCGTTCATTAATTTCATCGGGTTTACGTAAATTTTAAGAATTTTCTGGATAAGCTGATGTCGGAAGGCTGTCCGGAAGACATTGAGCGTCCCTTTTCTCACCATTAAACCCTGATTAAGATTCAGTTTGGATTAAGTGGTGTACTTAAGAGTTTTCGATGTGTTAATGATTCCTTTATCCCGCCATTCTATACAATTGAATCTACAATTTGTCAGATGTTTGTTGATTTATGAAAAAGGAAAACGGTGTACGTTCTTAGGTTTTTCTCCCTCATTTCGATGCTAACGAGTTTTTGTTCGCATAATACAATTATTTTCAGCAAACTTTGGTAAAAGTATTATTTTTAGAGTGCAGAATATCATTTGCATTGGAATGTGGTGCGTTTGGTCAGTTTTTTCTAGTTAAAATATTCGTACACTATCAGAGGATTTATACATCGCTGGCCATGCACTGACACAATGGAAAGATGAACAAAAACAGTGCTATTTCCACACTGAAAAAAGCAACTGCGCGAACTGTGCCGACTGTGACTCTAGCTGAATTAAACTGTGCATTTTATTTCAAAGATAAAAATAATGTGAACATTATTTTAGCGGAAACACACACTGATAGTATTCTCAAAAGATGTCCGAATGTGTTTTGTGCTTTAGAGGCAACCTTCTATGATTTTTTGTGCTTTATGTTCGTATTTGTGTGTGTTTGTTTTATGAGATTCAAATGTAGATTTCTTTACACATTAAACACAAATTAATAAAAAATATTAAAATAAATAAGGGCTTACATTAGCCGATCACAACTTATAAAGCGTAATTTGGCTCTTATTTTACTGTTGCACTGTTCCAAAAGACGTGTAAAATAGGGGTCGTCATAAAGTTTCACTTCAGGTCTAAATATTACTTGGAAATTTCTCAGTGTCCCTGTAACTTTATGCTTAATTTCCTTTATATTATGGACCCATTCAGAGGTACTTGGCGTAACTGCCAAATTGCTTTCAGTATTTTTTTACTACATTATTAGGGTGAACACTTCAAAACTAGAATTAATAAATTAATTTTCAAAGAACAGGGATGATTTCTTTGTTCTTGTAAAGTTTCGGAAAAAACCGTGTGATGAAAAGAAACAGTGTGATCCTTCTTTGAGAGTTCATTTATCACGTCAGAGCTCCTAATTCCAGTTTTTACATCTGCTGTTGTTGTAGAGATAGGTCTTTGGAAAAATACGTGTTGATTGTTGTACGAATAATGGTCAGTTTCTGAGCACCTTTATCGGTGGTTTATCTATTCATTTTCCCTTAAAAATGAATAGATAACCTTTCGATAACGGGACTCAGAAACCGGCCATAAGTCCATTACTTTTATATACCTACCTACTATAAATCATTTTATTGCTACCACACAAGTTTAGTAAAGGCGAGATTTTTTTTTTCTATTTTAGGAAGGTTCGATGTTTGGTGTGGTATTTTCCGTAATAGCTTGTATTTAAGTAAACTTCTTAGATTTAAATTCTTCTGTAAAATCAGAAGTTTTTATTAAATATAAATTATTGTTTAATTTTAAACACTAAAGAAAATATGTATGATTTTAACAGATTGCCCTTTTATTTTACTAACCTGTAAACAGTCACGGTGTTTTCATACGCCGAAATCAAGACATTCGACATCTTATTGGATAAAAACATAAGCACACTCACAGCCTGCTATCATAATGCCGATAATTAGGCCTGATCATACGTAATAGGCACTCATGATCGGCCGGTAATTGGCCATCGTTTACAAGTCTACGTGCGGGTTAACGTAGGTTACCGCTTGTCCGCAAACTGTCTACAAATTACTTCTTGTTGCTGAGTTTGATACTCCGCTCGACTTTTGTTTTATGGGTAGGAAGTATAGGTCTGTATCATAGTTAGATACCGCTTATAAACATTACTACAATAAAGCTAAGCAGATGTTTGACGTGTTTGAAATTTTGCATTAGAATTTTTCTTTAACACTTTTTTATAAACTTTTGGTGATGGGGACTCTACATCTACATCTTTATAATTATTATTATGAAGCGGGAGCAAGGCAGTCATTTTTCCCGCTTCATAAATCTGGCAAGGCCTAATATTTAGGCATTAGGTTAGCTCTAGCACTTTGACCCCAAATATGCACGTTTCTCAGTAAACCACTTTGACAAGAGGGCTTACTGTCAAGGGTACCTCGAACCTATAAGTACCTCTATTAATGCATTAAAAGTCGTCCTAATAATTGAAGAAGTCAATTGGCTCCAATAGCGACGATTGACATGGACAATTATGTATTCACATCTGCAATAACTATGAACAAAATATAATGAAGTGTAGTCTCAGATGACTGATTTTATTCAACTCCATCGGTCTCTATTTGAAAGGTAAATGTGTTGCAGCTATGATCTGAACAGGTTATTGCTAATATCAGGAATTAAAGCTTTCGATCAGATTAACATTAGACATATTAGATAGTCTATAAACTAGGTAAACCGCCTTGTCTGTTTGATCGTGATTGAGATCCTGCTCTGTAATATATAAGGCATTATCGATCTTACTACATAGAAGGAAGTTGTCAGTGTAATTATTTACATAGAACGAGCAGACCACATACTTTTGAATAAATTTGGCTTTTATAGCAGTAGCAAGACTTCTAAGTACATTGAACCTGTAAAAGGCTCATTAAAATGAATGCAGCAATATAAAAATTTACCCTGGACGGAGAAATAAAATATGCAAAATGTTTGATGTTATTCAAAACGACTATTGCGTTAGACAAGCAAACATTTTGAATTTTTATGGAGATTCTTTGACATTCATTTGTTTTTAGGGACAGGTTATTCTTAGTTGGAATGTTAGAACCGTTGTGTGCTATACCATTTGGCATGTTGTCTCACCTCGTCTCTACCTTATAATTATGTCTAAGTGCGACCTGACTTAGAATCACCCTACTCCCTTTGGCATTTAAGAATAATAAGAATAGAAGTTTACGAAGCAATAGAGGAATATAGTCCCCATCAATTTGTATTCATATTATGATAGGATATCATGTTAGGAGCGAAAAAGAGGAAAATAATTTCCTCATTTTTCAGTTAAACAGGCATAAGTCTCTGTACCATTTCCATTGGAGACCCAAATTCGAGTGGTTAATTACAACACTTCACAATAAAGATCGTTCTTCTGCCAAACCAAGTGGTGATTGATCGTGAAGAATTGCACTTAAGAAAGCAATGATAATATCTGTAATTATCTTTGCGAAAAAAGGTGAAATCATAATGGGCTCTTACCCTTTATTTTCGCTTTTAAGCGTAAAACTTTAATAACTGTAGCTGATTCCGAACAGAAAATTCATTAAGCCCCTTCTATGCAAATTAAGTGATATTAAAATTAAAAGTGATCAGCGATTTTGGCTTTTATGTCTTTAAGTTTAAAGGTTAGTTTGATTTTATGGGATGTTTAATAAAGTTTTGTTATTTTCAGTTCATTCCAAGAGTACCTGATGTGTTCGGAGCAGACGGTGCAGAGGTCCTGCGGTGACGAAGCGGCCTTATTCACCAGTGCTTTCCTTAAGAGGATGGCTTCTAATATTATTAAGGTTAGTTAAACAATATTTAATATATACCACTTGAAAATTCTTCCTAGAAGCGTATAAAGTCCATGTAAACAACGTGACGTACAAAGTTAAAAAAAAACACTAAGCCTCTTAGACTCTGGGCAAAACTGCTTGCGCTGGAAACTAACTAGACTGTTTTTATTGGGCAGTAAAATCGGCAAAACAAAATGTATGTCTAGAGGAAATCCTTGTATTCTTTCGTAATGCTCTCTGTTTATTACTTACGTGGGGTAAAGTACGGTTCTCTTACATAGGTATACAGTTTTCCAAACTCGCAGAACTTTCATTATTTCTTTCACAAAATTACGAGTTTTCCGAAGTCAAGCCGGGGAGACAATGTCGTGACGGGAAACTCTTCCGATTTTGTTCGTGACTCCCAAACTGTGGTTGGCGTTGTAAATTTTATATTCAATGGTTTACATTGTTTTATTTTGTAACTGAAACTATCAGCGTATTTCTATTGCGGTTAACTTCATTTTAAATTGTAGTATAAACTGCAATTTTTTTCTTTCTGTATTTCATATGTTTCTTAATTATGTCATGAATAAAATTTTAATTAATTTTACAGAATTTCTGCTTCGAATACAACAGACAGGAATGCGGGTTACCAGACAAGGGATCGCACCTCC
This sequence comes from Heliothis virescens, assembly GCA_002382865.2. Classification (NCBI taxonomy): domain Eukaryota; kingdom Metazoa; phylum Arthropoda; class Insecta; order Lepidoptera; family Noctuidae; genus Heliothis; species Heliothis virescens. The sequence continues at coordinate 5,980,756 of NWSH02000019.1, forward strand.
TCCATAGTGTTCTTTTAATCAGTGCTGCCACTCTCACGCACTTAGCATTTTATGCATCTGACAACTTCGTTGCCACGTAAGTTTTTCGTGCAAGACAATATAGAATTTGAATTTAGAACGCTGTGCGGTGTGCAATTGCCAGTAACAAGTTTGTCAATGACTGATGCAATGTGTAATGAGCCGTAAGAAATGAATGCGGGTGAATGTAGCAGTTCCTCGGTTATAAACCTGATAGAAACTATTTATTGTAGTTATTATAGAATATAATCTCATTGTTTTACGCCTTTTTCGTCGTCCATTGTAAATTGTGTAAGTAGTAAATTATGAGCACTGAGTGTTTTATGTAAATAATTTCACTGCGTTGTTGCCAAATAATTGTAGTCATTGATATTTGTAGATTATTTTTTGTATTTTTACTATTATTTACCCGGCTATGGTATTAAGAAATGGTGCACCGATTGTCTCTGTGTATGCAAAACTTATTGTTTGTACTTATTAATGTGTATTATGTTACCATTGGTTGGCTGTAAAATCAAAGTTCAATATATTTTTCAAAATCGCGTTGTGTCCTAAATAATATCCGTGGTCGGGTTTTACCTTAAAAAATTGGATCAATATTTTTATGGTGTCGTTATTTATTTAAGAGCAAATTACATAAAAGTACAGACACAAAAAATTGCTCAATATAAATCATAAAGGCATACTCTTCTAAAATACCACATTGAATTGATAGGTATACTAATGATGAATTTATGAAATTATTAATTGTTAATTTGTTACTATATATAAATAATTAAGGTCGGTAGGGGCAAGACCGAACGGTTTTTCGATGAGATGAGCAGTGTTGTGTTTGAAGACGTGTTGAATCGTACATATAAGCGTATTCTAAAATGTTTTTTGACATGAGTAAAGAGCGAAGAATATATTTTTGTATCATATTAATACCTTTCTATTAAATCTATTTGAAAGCAGAAAAAAAAATAAGTTAAATGTTGTTATTACGAAAATATGTCTAGGGGAAAGACAAAAAGGTGATGGGGAAAGACCGAAATAGTTTCTAAAATCGTTCAAATGAATATCTGACGCTGTTGATGCTCACTAGTCTTTATTTTGAAGTGCCTAGAATACTCGGAACTACCAGTAGTGTCAAAATGCCTTGGCATAACAAAGATAAAACGAATTATTTGTTTTGTATATTTCAATCTTACCCCACCGGGGAAAGATTGAAGAAGAGGTTCCCAAACTTTTCACTACAGCTTAAAAATGAATT
>NWSH02000019.1:6002175-6030714 GCA_002382865.2 Heliothis virescens
TGCCACGTGTAAGTAGTCTCTTTGACTCCTTGCCACCAGGTAGCAGCAAGACCCGTTAATAACATGGGTAGCCCACGCAGGGCGTTAGCGTCGTCAACACGCACGCACTCCTTGTAGGTCTCAACAGCGTCAATAAACGCAAGGACGTCGCTCGCTTTGTTCCCATCAAAGCGCGCAGTACACTTCGCAAAGTGGCCAGAATGAACAGGTGTACTTACAGGATCGCGATGACTACTTAGCCTATCGATGAGCAGCAGCAGCTGGTCAGTGGTCATGGCCACCGGAGCAGAACCAGCAGCAGCGTTCGCCATGGGTGCAGGAGCAGCGCCGCGCGGATAAGAGTCCGGCGCGGGCGCGAGCGGCGGCGCCAAGTCCTCAGACTGGGCGGCGGGCGGAGCTGGGCTCGCTGCACGCGATCTCGTCAAAACCATTATTCGGAGCTTACGCGTAACACACGTCGAATAACAGCAGTCCACGTTGGTACCGCACCGAAAACACGGCACGAAACAAGTACCAAACGAAGTACACAAGTCCCTTAGGTACCCTAGGTCACCGACACTACCTAGGTTTTTCTAGTACCCAAAAGTTCACGTTGATACCGCACTAACAAACCGCAGTACGAAACAAGTACCAACAAAGTTAACACTTAGGTACCCTAGGTCACTACCTAGGTTTAAGAATGTACTAAAGTTCGCGTAGGCACCGCACTACACACCGCAGTACGAAACGAGTACCAAACAAAACACGAACGCGACTTAGATATCCTAGGTCTCAGACACTACCTAGGTTCTAAGATGTACACTAAAGTTCACACCGGTACCGTATCAAACAACCGATACGCAACAAGTACCGAAAATAACAAATTGAGTCCGCGGAATACTAACTCGAGTTAACAGTTCATGTCGTAATAACAGTCTAGCACTGTCCACTGTTGTCCGCAAACTATGTTACTACTAACGTAAACATAAACAACTCGTAAATAATAGTATCGATGCGCGATCGACCGGGCGCTCAAAACGTAACCATATAAGGTAATTTCGCGAAAGCACAGCACGCCCTGTCCCCTCCCGCTTCCTCAGCCTCCTCGGCACACGGCGGGGGTGACGATTGTACTGGACGAACTTACGAGCGCGTGTAGCGTACCTACATACACGATATTATTTACGACGCACCAAGTACTTGATTTTAAACACTGAATGCACTAAGTTCACTGTTTTAGTTCTAAAACTGTTAAGTTAGTAATTAATACACAAGCTAACACTAAATTATCACTTATTATGTTCACTGCGACACGTTGGGCTGCCAGGTTGTAGCGAGGGTTTGCGGACAAAATAAAACGGTGTGGACTTCGGGTAAAACTGATATAATAAACAAACGACATATAGGCAATAGGCGATACACTATCTAGATTAATACAAGGGAACTGCAAATAAAAAGAACTCGAGTGTCGCCGCGCGGCAGCGCGCGCGCGTGGTGTCGCTGACGGATAGCGGACGCGGACTACTCAGAAACACTACCTCGGCACATCGCGCAGGGCCGGCGGGCGGCGGGGGCGCAGCACACGCCGCGCGCCGGTTAGAACCAGATCGTGCGCGTCTTTCGGGCGCCGAGTGGCGACGACTCGCTTGGAGCGCGGGGCGATACCTAAGTTAGACTTATCTAAACTTTGACGCGCTACAAAATCATGTTTACAAATATTTTTCTCAGAAAAACTTTCGTTGAATGAATAGACCTTAAAAAGTAGGACTTAATAAAAAGTTTTTAGAAATTATTTCGCAACGAAGATCTGGATATGTCTTTTTAATGATATAACAAAACTTTTCGAATGAAATCCACGCAGTAAGTCACGTTTTGACGAAATACAGATATACAAACATGATTCGTGCTTATGTCTTCATTGTGCCACTCCAAATTAATTCACAGGAAAACTTTTTAATTCGAATTACTCGTAACTTCTTGACGCTTGACAGGCTCATTAAATTTTACACTGTGACTTGAGACGCGGCTCCGGGGGACGTTATATTATACTCTGTGACAATTTGGATTATAAACGTAATATAAGTCAAAAGTTTCTTCTGAGATTTTTATAGAAAATCAGATTATTTAAATATAATGTTGAAATAAATTAATACAATAAGGTAATAAATAAAACTGCGAAGGTATAAAAAAAAGCTTTATACTTCGACGAAGGTAAATAATATACTTTTTGTTAATTTTTATATATGGTAACTTTATAAGGTATGTAATTGAAAGAGATTTTGAGACACTCTGTCCTTGGAGTTTTAATATCATTAAGTTTTGATTGGATGGATGTGAGGCTTAAGGATGTTAAAAATGTCAACATGACCACTCGAGTGTTCGATGTTACGAGAAGTTTTGAGTATTTTCACAAAAGTTTAGAGCACTCACATACTTGAAAGATTTGAATGTTAAGGATCTCGTGATTTGGAAAAAGTATGCGTGTAAAAATACTTAGGATTTCATTGTACGAGCCACTCTTGTAACTCGCATACATATTTTGATACTTTTGCAATTCTTAAGGATTCCGAAAGGATAAACCCAGAAAAAGATGGCGGAAAGACCTAATCGCTTACAGCCGGGTTTTTGGAAACACTGGAAGGATAGTAAGGAATGGAGACGAAATAAGAAGGCCTTTCACCAGCACTGCGCCGATTCAGGCCAGACAAATATAAAAGTATCCGTGCTGATTTCTATAGGCATCACCTAGTACTTAATCCCTAAAACTTTTGGATCCAGGTTCTATATTAATCTAACGTATACACCTATACACATCTTCGCACTATACCAATGATGAACCAGCGCAGAACCGATGTACGTATTTTGCGAACTACAATACACGTTACTTAGTCCATCAGAGCTTCCTAGTCCATTGTTATTGAATGTGCCCGTAATTTTACTCGCCTCAGGGGCCTACGACCAACCCAAAGAGATTCTAAGACAAGATATGACGGTGCAAATCTAAGTTTACGAGCGAGTTACCGCTTTTGTTTTGCTAATGGGTGATTAGGACTGCATACGTTTTAGGATGCCTTCAGGCTTTGGGATGGGTCAAGTATGCTGGTTTGTGAATTAATTAGATGAAAAGGCAAGGACGTAGCGGTGCATTTTCACTTTACTAGTCCTGGAAATAGAAGGCCTGACATCACCAACCACATAAACGTTATCTTAAAACAACTATTTTCTATTAAAATAAAACTATTCTCAATTACTATATCTCAAAAACTATACAGTTATTTTAAGACAAACGGGCGTTTATGTTGCCGTTTAAAATAGACCTTAAGTGTTTACTTTCAAGGACGTTTGCGCGATTCAAAATTGTTCAGTGGTGCTACAGATCAAAATTGGCATTCTAAAATTATTAATAGCTTTACTAAAATGTAACTCAATATACATATTATTATTTAACCGTGACGGAAAGCAACCCCAACCATACAAGAACGCATTCCACAAATAGCAGACCAAATTATCCATTACCCAGGATTGTAATGTATACCCCAAAATAAATCCTTACTAATAATATAAATCCGTTATGTTTGTGCCCTTGTAGTAGAATGGGTAATGGCTCTGGATCTACAGAACCGAATTTAGAATATGGCTATATCAAGCTACATCTATATCTATACTAATATTATAAAGAGGAAAACTTTGTTTGTTTGTTTGTTTGGTTGTATGAATAGGCTCAAAAACTACTGGACCAATTTTAAAAATTCTTTCACCATTCGAAAGCTACATTATCCACGAGTGACATAGGCTATATTTTATCCGGGTACGGGTAGTAATTCCTACGGGATGCGAGTGAAACCGCGGGAAAACGGCTAGTTATTATATATGTTAGTGTAGTGTAGTAGTGGGCCACGGGTGACACCACGGCAATCAGCTAGTATACATAAAACATACACCGAAATCATCGGAATTGAACAATGTTAATATTATTTATTTTAATTAACACCAAACCTCAATCCGTTGTGATAACCACATTTAATAAATAAAAGGATTGTTAATTTATAGCTGCCTAATTAATATTTCCAGTGAAACCAACGAAGTGAAAATAATTAAATATGTAATAATATTGTTAAAATTTTAAGGCTTCTCTGAGAATTGTTTTATAAAAGGCACAATTTTTATTTCAGGAGAGAATGATCGGTGGAAATTTGAAATGAATGTGAGCGAGTATAGAATAGAAAAGTAGTGCATACAGAGACTACTGACACACACAGAAATTCCCAAATGAATCGGTTTGAGCAGGGAAACTATGATATTCGAAGCGCGATGATCATATCCTTACTATCCATACAAATACGAATTTTACAACGAGAAAAATTCTTGATAGATTCTAATTTCGAAAAATAAATTAGTAATGGCCACTTTCACATTTACCAGATAAAGCATCTGTCATGCAGCTATAGAAATGTTTTTAGACTAATTTCTATAGCAGTATCTGTCAGATAGTTATCTAGAACTTTATCTGGAACCGGTGACACTGGCGCTAAATGTTTTGAAGAAAAACCTTTTCAATTTCCATAAAATAAATTGTAGGTACTCCAATTACTAGCGAAAATAACAATGTTCTATCAAAACATCCCGTTTTCAACGAACTTGTAGTTCTGAATAAGAAACTATTCTTTGTTTAAAAGCTGAGGCAACATCTTGAGAACTTGTTCGAGCTTCGGAAATAACCATTAAAGATATTTCGACTACTCCTCACTTTGAAATATTGCATCTTGAATAAGTTTTTATTGTACTTTAATATTATTATAATAATATAATTGGTTATTAGAATTATCATACAACTAGCTTCTGCCAGCGGCTTCGCCCGTGTAAAACTTAAAATCCTGTTTTTTTCCGTTCCTGTGGGAATTTCGGGAAATCCTTTCTCATCATCGCGAAGAGTCTTAAGATGAACCTTTGTGCAAAATTTCCGCTTTATAGGTTCGCGGGTTTGGGCCTTGCGTTGATGAGTCAGGGAATGAGTCAGGACTTTGATTTTTATATGTATAGACTGTAGATAATTAGATAATAATCTACACTAATTTTATAAAGCTAAACAGTTTATTTGTGTTCTCAGGAATTACTCGGATAGTACTCATATACTGTACCGATTTGAAAAAAATATTCAGCGTTAGATAGCCCATTTTTTGAGGAAGGCTTTTTTTGGGTACGTATAGTAGTTTCTATGGGGTGAGTGTCAAATTGCCGGTCGAAGCTACTTTATGATATTTTAATGGGAAATATTAAAATTGCTAGGGAGACGATGATTTCAATTTCAGTACAGTCAACAAAAGTTTCCATGTAAACGCTGACCGTAATCCAAGAACTCATTGTTTCAAAGATCGAAAGAAAATTAGGGTTCAATGCAATTGTACTTACAATGATTTTTATTCGCATCTGAAACTGTGCCAAAACATCAGTTTTTAGTATAAGTAAGGAGGAAACTATATCTTGCAAAAAATATTATTATTTGACCTTTCAGAATTATCGTAACAATACCCGTACAAATGCAGGGGATTAAGGCTCTACTTTCAGTTGCTTAGCACGTTTCTGGATCACTGTTTGAAATACGCCATCTGTGATGTGAATCTTGAAAATAACTCAAATTGGCAATTAGCTTAACCTTTGGAACTTAAGAATTAAAATACTGCAGGTCTTATAATAATTTGCAAAACATTCAACAGAAATAGTCAATCACCAACCACCGATAATTCANGACGGATAGCGGACGCGGACTACTCAGAAACACTACCTCGGCACATCGCGCAGGGCCGGCGGGCGGCGGGGGCGCAGCACACGCCGCGCGCCGGTTAGAACCAGATCGTGCGCGTCTTTCGGGCGCCGAGTGGCGACGACTCGCTTGGAGCGCGGGGCGATACCTAAGTTAGACTTATCTAAACTTTGACGCGCTACAAAATCATGTTTACAAATATTTTTCTCAGAAAAACTTTCGTTGAATGAATAGACCTTAAAAAGTAGGACTTAATAAAAAGTTTTTAGAAATTATTTCGCAACGAAGATCTGGATATGTCTTTTTAATGATATAACAAAACTTTTCGAATGAAATCCACGCAGTAAGTCACGTTTTGACGAAATACAGATATACAAACATGATTCGTGCTTATGTCTTCATTGTGCCACTCCAAATTAATTCACAGGAAAACTTTTTAATTCGAATTACTCGTAACTTCTTGACGCTTGACAGGCTCATTAAATTTTACACTGTGACTTGAGACGCGGCTCCGGGGGACGTTATATTATACTCTGTGACAATTTGGATTATAAACGTAATATAAGTCAAAAGTTTCTTCTGAGATTTTTATAGAAAATCAGATTATTTAAATATAATGTTGAAATAAATTAATACAATAAGGTAATAAATAAAACTGCGAAGGTATAAAAAAAAGCTTTATACTTCGACGAAGGTAAATAATATACTTTTTGTTAATTTTTATATATGGTAACTTTATAAGGTATGTAATTGAAAGAGATTTTGAGACACTCTGTCCTTGGAGTTTTAATATCATTAAGTTTTGATTGGATGGATGTGAGGCTTAAGGATGTTAAAAATGTCAACATGACCACTCGAGTGTTCGATGTTACGAGAAGTTTTGAGTATTTTCACAAAAGTTTAGAGCACTCACATACTTGAAAGATTTGAATGTTAAGGATCTCGTGATTTGGAAAAAGTATGCGTGTAAAAATACTTAGGATTTCATTGTACGAGCCACTCTTGTAACTCGCATACATATTTTGATACTTTTGCAATTCTTAAGGATTCCGAAAGGATAAACCCAGAAAAAGATGGCGGAAAGACCTAATCGCTTACAGCCGGGTTTTTGGAAACACTGGAAGGATAGTAAGGAATGGAGACGAAATAAGAAGGCCTTTCACCAGCACTGCGCCGATTCAGGCCAGACAAATATAAAAGTATCCGTGCTGATTTCTATAGGCATCACCTAGTACTTAATCCCTAAAACTTTTGGATCCAGGTTCTATATTAATCTAACGTATACACCTATACACATCTTCGCACTATACCAATGATGAACCAGCGCAGAACCGATGTACGTATTTTGCGAACTACAATACACGTTACTTAGTCCATCAGAGCTTCCTAGTCCATTGTTATTGAATGTGCCCGTAATTTTACTCGCCTCAGGGGCCTACGACCAACCCAAAGAGATTCTAAGACAAGATATGACGGTGCAAATCTAAGTTTACGAGCGAGTTACCGCTTTTGTTTTGCTAATGGGTGATTAGGACTGCATACGTTTTAGGATGCCTTCAGGCTTTGGGATGGGTCAAGTATGCTGGTTTGTGAATTAATTAGATGAAAAGGCAAGGACGTAGCGGTGCATTTTCACTTTACTAGTCCTGGAAATAGAAGGCCTGACATCACCAACCACATAAACGTTATCTTAAAACAACTATTTTCTATTAAAATAAAACTATTCTCAATTACTATATCTCAAAAACTATACAGTTATTTTAAGACAAACGGGCGTTTATGTTGCCGTTTAAAATAGACCTTAAGTGTTTACTTTCAAGGACGTTTGCGCGATTCAAAATTGTTCAGTGGTGCTACAGATCAAAATTGGCATTCTAAAATTATTAATAGCTTTACTAAAATGTAACTCAATATACATATTATTATTTAACCGTGACGGAAAGCAACCCCAACCATACAAGAACGCATTCCACAAATAGCAGACCAAATTATCCATTACCCAGGATTGTAATGTATACCCCAAAATAAATCCTTACTAATAATATAAATCCGTTATGTTTGTGCCCTTGTAGTAGAATGGGTAATGGCTCTGGATCTACAGAACCGAATTTAGAATATGGCTATATCAAGCTACATCTATATCTATACTAATATTATAAAGAGGAAAACTTTGTTTGTTTGTTTGTTTGGTTGTATGAATAGGCTCAAAAACTACTGGACCAATTTTAAAAATTCTTTCACCATTCGAAAGCTACATTATCCACGAGTGACATAGGCTATATTTTATCCGGGTACGGGTAGTAATTCCTACGGGATGCGAGTGAAACCGCGGGAAAACGGCTAGTTATTATATATGTTAGTGTAGTGTAGTAGTGGGCCACGGGTGACACCACGGCAATCAGCTAGTATACATAAAACATACACCGAAATCATCGGAATTGAACAATGTTAATATTATTTATTTTAATTAACACCAAACCTCAATCCGTTGTGATAACCACATTTAATAAATAAAAGGATTGTTAATTTATAGCTGCCTAATTAATATTTCCAGTGAAACCAACGAAGTGAAAATAATTAAATATGTAATAATATTGTTAAAATTTTAAGGCTTCTCTGAGAATTGTTTTATAAAAGGCACAATTTTTATTTCAGGAGAGAATGATCGGTGGAAATTTGAAATGAATGTGAGCGAGTATAGAATAGAAAAGTAGTGCATACAGAGACTACTGACACACACAGAAATTCCCAAATGAATCGGTTTGAGCAGGGAAACTATGATATTCGAAGCGCGATGATCATATCCTTACTATCCATACAAATACGAATTTTACAACGAGAAAAATTCTTGATAGATTCTAATTTCGAAAAATAAATTAGTAATGGCCACTTTCACATTTACCAGATAAAGCATCTGTCATGCAGCTATAGAAATGTTTTTAGACTAATTTCTATAGCAGTATCTGTCAGATAGTTATCTAGAACTTTATCTGGAACCGGTGACACTGGCGCTAAATGTTTTGAAGAAAAACCTTTTCAATTTCCATAAAATAAATTGTAGGTACTCCAATTACTAGCGAAAATAACAATGTTCTATCAAAACATCCCGTTTTCAACGAACTTGTAGTTCTGAATAAGAAACTATTCTTTGTTTAAAAGCTGAGGCAACATCTTGAGAACTTGTTCGAGCTTCGGAAATAACCATTAAAGATATTTCGACTACTCCTCACTTTGAAATATTGCATCTTGAATAAGTTTTTATTGTACTTTAATATTATTATAATAATATAATTGGTTATTAGAATTATCATACAACTAGCTTCTGCCAGCGGCTTCGCCCGTGTAAAACTTAAAATCCTGTTTTTTTCCGTTCCTGTGGGAATTTCGGGAAATCCTTTCTCATCATCGCGAAGAGTCTTAAGATGAACCTTTGTGCAAAATTTCCGCTTTATAGGTTCGCGGGTTTGGGCCTTGCGTTGATGAGTCAGGGAATGAGTCAGGACTTTGATTTTTATATGTATAGACTGTAGATAATTAGATAATAATCTACACTAATTTTATAAAGCTAAACAGTTTATTTGTGTTCTCAGGAATTACTCGGATAGTACTCATATACTGTACCGATTTGAAAAAAATATTCAGCGTTAGATAGCCCATTTTTTGAGGAAGGCTTTTTTTGGGTACGTATAGTAGTTTCTATGGGGTGAGTGTCAAATTGCCGGTCGAAGCTACTTTATGATATTTTAATGGGAAATATTAAAATTGCTAGGGAGACGATGATTTCAATTTCAGTACAGTCAACAAAAGTTTCCATGTAAACGCTGACCGTAATCCAAGAACTCATTGTTTCAAAGATCGAAAGAAAATTAGGGTTCAATGCAATTGTACTTACAATGATTTTTATTCGCATCTGAAACTGTGCCAAAACATCAGTTTTTAGTATAAGTAAGGAGGAAACTATATCTTGCAAAAAATATTATTATTTGACCTTTCAGAATTATCGTAACAATACCCGTACAAATGCAGGGGATTAAGGCTCTACTTTCAGTTGCTTAGCACGTTTCTGGATCACTGTTTGAAATACGCCATCTGTGATGTGAATCTTGAAAATAACTCAAATTGGCAATTAGCTTAACCTTTGGAACTTAAGAATTAAAATACTGCAGGTCTTATAATAATTTGCAAAACATTCAACAGAAATAGTCAATCACCAACCACCGATAATTCACTACTGCGGAAATCAATATTCTGTCTATCTCTGGATTTGCTTACTAGTGATAGGATTTTGACATTAGCCCCATACAAGTAATGTCAAATTTCTATCTCTGGTAAGCAAATCCAGAGTTAGATAGGTTATTGGGTACGGCCGTAAAAGACCGTCACTATAAGTACGTACCTAATGCATTTTGTTCGTTTGTAGGCACTGTCCAAATACTTTACGTCAGATTTATAACGGCTATTTAATTCTGAGCATTTACAGGCCAATGAAATATAATTAGGAGGGAAGTATAATGGGAATATTTACACGTCTGATAAGGGTGATGACACACTGACTTCTTATCATTACAAAAGCGCTTAACTGCAAAAGTTTGTTTTTGCGCTATACAAGTTTGATGTTTAGTTCACACTTTGCCGACCTATATTCACGATACTTTATGTGGTGAATAAAGGATCTCAGTGAAAACCAGAACTGGCTGCAGCCACTAGTCACGATTTACGCGGTTAACGTTGGTCATAAATCGCGCGAATGTTGCACAGTCGTTTGTTCGCGCGTCACCAAAGTGCTAGTGTGGTAGCATCCTAACTCCAGGGCAACAAAGCGCGGGTATCAAGTAAGGCAATAAAACGTAATTTAAACTTACCCCCGACTCCATAAACGGTTGACATGGGAGAAGTACTACATTAATTTAATTATTTCGCTGACACTTTTAACTTCGCTTTTACTAATTTTCGTGCAAATTTTCCGGCTGTTTGGCTGTTTAGACTTTATTTAATAGCAAATTAAATATTCCACTTTATATTTTAGAAGTATTAAACAATGAATTGGCTTGATATGCGAAAGAGATGCTAATTAAAACAAACCAAAGTTACTTAGGAAAAAACCTACAAAACTGTGTTATTTCAAAACCTGAAAATATTTAAGCGCTTGAAACATAGCTACTTAGTGCAAAATACTCCTCACTTTTATCTTTTAGGAAAGTCGAGAACTATTCCGCGAGTCGGGATATGAAGTATCATGTAGTACAAGTTACTTTGGCTACAAAACTACGTGTATTCAAAATTTCAGAGGGGTGGGATCCGTTGAATAACAAATATTCTCCACATATTTTCGCGTTGACTCTATTATTCAAACTGACTGAGGTTTCCGGTCACTAACTAGATTTTAACAAACATGTTTGTTGTTTGTTTTAAGTATTATTTATGCTTTTGTTTATCATTCACTGAATGCCTTTATGTCAAAAATAGAAGCAATACGTGCATGTTAGTGATACTGGATATTCCTTAAAAATGTCAGCTGTTTGGTGACGATCGATCTTTTAAATAACGTATTTTAGATTTCAAAATTCTCTGTTATTGAAGAAGATGCATCGCTCAATATGAAGTTTAGTACTGAGAATTTTTATTGAAAGATGTGAGTCATAATACTTATAGGAGATGCAATGATTTATAGTCACTTAATTAGAACCTAAGACAAGTTGCCTGACAGCTTAGATTTACGGACTAACGCACATACGTTTATCCAATTGCGTCGCACGGTAGCAATATCTGTGTGCGGTGTAGTTATAAATTAGTCTAAATTGAGACGGTACCTAGTGTCCAGGTGACATAATTCAATTAGATTGCTAGCCATTTGTTAGGCTGCTCTCCGACGTCCTGAGTTATATACTGTTCCACGGCGTTTACATACGAATTGCATTGCAGTGAATTTTGAATGCCGAATGCGGACATTTTTGTGGTTTCTCCTTTCTTGTTTTCTTCGAGCTGATGGTGTGGCAATTGAATTTTAATTGGGCTCCTTTTTGATGCTTTTGATCCTATTTTTTACTGCCAATGGTATCGAGGAAGCTAAAAATCGGTTAGCTTTTTTCATAAAAGGAGTAACTACTTGATATTTTCTTCACGTAAACTGTACTTAAGCGAATAACTACGAAGTAAAAAATTACCTACGTATGATTGTAGCACTATTTCAACCAAATACATACGCTTAACTTAATGTGTCCATTTATTGAACGGATCTGATTCATGAACACACAATCAAGCTAAATCATTTAAATGCAATGATTATTTATTTTAGGATTCCATTTTACTATTGTTATTTATAAATGCTGTTTATACTAGGCTTTGTACCCGGCTATGCCTGTATAATAATATTAACTTCGCTTTTAAAACTTTCTAATGCTACTGATAGGTATATTGAAGTATTGTTACTGCTTTATATTTTACTTGTACCTAAAATGACAATTTCGAGATCAAATAATTAATCAAATTGAGAGAGATTTCATTTGTGTCAATTTCCCCGTATTCTGAGAATTGGTTCATTGTTATTAACTCTGTTTTAATTTTGATTTAACAAGCAATCGATGTTTAACCTAGATATTTTCATAATAAATATTTTTATATTGTTTTTAACTCGCAAAATATGCGTATGCTGAAATCAGCTTCAAAATAAAGATAAAATCTTGCATTATTTTTATTTATTAAATAAGCAAAATCCAGATTGTTGTTGCAATAAATATGCGCATCGCGTCCGACCGCCATTACTGGCAATGAAATGTTATTCTGAGCGCATTAAGTTCGGTTAACAACATTATTCATGAGTTTGGCAGACGACTGCACGCTTTAAATTACTATTAATTGAAAATTTACAAATGTTTGCAAATGAATATAGTGCTAATCCATTAAATTTTATTGTGTGGCTCCCACCGTTTGCATTTTTGATGGCTATATTATAAATACCACAATTTAGTTATTTAATTAATGCTGCATTTATGTATAAACGATCGAATTTAGTTATTTAATTAATATGTATGAATGTTTTAAATACCCGTTTATTTGGATTAATATAAGCCAGCTATAATACCCTGTGTATATCCGATTTTAATGAATGCTCTTAACTTTCCGTTGCCATTTCAATTGTTGAACAAAAGCTATCGAATTCTAAAATATAAAACCTAGAACTGGCAGCAGACTTGAACAATGCGAATTGATTTATCGCATTTCAATACAGAAAATATGAAGAAATCATAATTTCCAATAGCAAACACACTTGATACCCAACAATGGAGGGACCCGATAAATGATCGGATTGCTGCGACGCGATCCCATTTCAAGGCTTTGCATTTAAATCAGAAACACGGTGGATGCAGTTTCCATATTTTTCGGAAATACCAATACCGATATCTCACGTGTATTACGTATTGATTCCAGTAAGTTTATCGGATTTCCAGCAAAAAATAGAAATAGGTTGTTCATTGAATTTCTGTTTTCATATTTAGCTGAATGCTAATCATGATAAATAAATGACTATAAGTTTAATGGCTTCTATAAACTTTATTCTAAAACTGAAAAACCGACTTAATTGATTATCTCAAATAATGTTTTAATTTTGCGCTTAATATAGAAGTCGATAGTTCGACTAGTAGATGTAAGTATTTTATTCAAATATAAATAAAAATAAAGAGAGTACGACTGTGAAAGTAAGACTGTCAAAGTTTTATTAACAAAACTATATCAGGGATACAATATCTGAAAGATAAAGAGTCAACAAAGTATTCACTGTAACAAGTATTCACATTGTAAATTATGTACAATTTATTCGTCAAAAATTTCATCAAGTTTTGCGTAAAAACTTGCCAAAATAAAGACGGGTAAGTAATGCGTCCGTCATTACCTAATACGGTCCACATTTCAACGAGCTCAGGTGGTCTGTCCGTTGTGAAACCATCAACAACACCCCACTTTTACGAGTACATCATAACTTTCCTAAAATGTGTTTGAAGGCGAAAAGTAATACACTGGCGATACGCTACGTAAGCATGCACGTAGTCTTCAAACCTTTGAAGAAATGCCCAATAAGTTGTAGTTCTTAGGCGAGCTTTATTCACGTGACGTATTCTAAATCTGTTTTTGACGCACCGAGGTTTCCATTAATCAGTTCAGTCAGTCTGATTGGTAACTTATCGTGCCTCATTACCGTAATCATCGAGCTGTGAAGTTTCGTGCGAAGAACTTTACAAGTAACAACTTGTTGCGTGAAAAATGTTGAGCTCGTTAAAATAATATTTATTTTCGAACATTCTGTTGATACATCGTCTGTGTTTATCTTTATTGTTCGCTACTAATTGTCTTCCTGTTAAATCAAAGATTCACGAAGATGAACTAATTTAGTACGTGGGTTTAACGTTATTATTACACGAAGCTAATTGTATTAACATAGCTGCCACCCACCTGAGGTACCTAATCGCTCTCCGACCTTTTACCCGCAGGATTTGGTGATTCGTCGAATTTGTACCATTAGGTACTGGTCCAAGAATAATCTATGATAACAATTTTGTCAAGAGTCTATGATACAGTCACATACGTGGTTACAAGTCCTACCTAAGTTTTCAAGTCCTATACAAGATAATATATATACGTAAGTAGGTACATGTATGTACAACATACCATTACATGTTTGGTCGCAAACTTTAAGTTTCGAAGTAGCCTTGATTCAGTGGTCTCCTTTACAGTCCAAGCAAAGTTTAGAAGTGTGTCTTTTTTTTTTAAATGGACAGGAAAATGGACTCTTGGAATAGTACTTTCTTTTGATCACTGTCCAATCACGGCTTATGAAAGTTTCAAAAATATTTTTCGTGCAGTTACTTACTATCTGACTGGCTGAGAATATTCTTGGAAATCTTCAATTTATTAATTTATTTAAGCTTTTTTTTATGTTTTTTGAAATAAATTGAAATCCGTACAAATGGATGTAATATTACCTTTTCAAGCAATATTTTTTACGAAAAACATGGCAATGGAGAGAATAATTTTCTTTATAATATTTTTTAATTTCACTAACTTCCTATCGCTGCAGGCGATTTATTGAAATTTTGCTTTTCAATTAAAATATGAAAGCAGAATAATTTAGAAATATAATTGAAAGCGCTTACGATGTATTCACAATGTACAAATGAGTTCGTCGACAAGTACATAACTATATATTAATCAATGAAATAGACGAGGATGTAATCAAGTCTCAAAATGTACAGAAATTAGGCCCGCATGGATCCAATCACTCCAGCGGAGAGGTAAAGCCCCATTGAGTGACGTAAAATCTAGATAAATAAGTCCATGTTTCCAACTTTTACAACCTAATGTACGGAGGCCGAAAACAAAGGCTGCGTAATAAGTTTTATTTGTTGAACCTCGGCGATGTACCAATTAATCAGAGCTGGTGAGTCATTCAGATAACGATAAAATGAATTGAGGTTTCACGAAATCCACGCGATTCGTTGAGCGCACTTTGAGGTTGTACGTTTTTAATTTTATCGCTGATGCGGCGTTCTGTTATCACGTGAATGTTGATTTGTTTACATTTGTTCGTTCTTTTTTTTCTTCCTTTTTATTTTAGCTTTATGGAAATGTAGGTATGTATGGATGGAAGTACTTTTGCTTTATGGATGAGTAAGCTGATGAGGGTAGTATTTTATTTCGTTATCTGTGACTAAAATTGTTCAAAATTAGTTTTAATTATGAACTCTCGTCAAAAACTTTAGTCCTTTGCCGCCATTATTCAAAAAGGTGCAAACTATATTAGCAGCATCTTTTTCAGCGTTGCAAATTTGCTATTCGGCACTACACGGCACGTCGGGCACTCTCCCTTGTGTATCCTTGTATAAAAGTTGGGCATAGTTTAATTTTACGTAGCTCTCGCGTCAGTCGGTTGTTTCGGACCAAGTTTGTAATAAATGCTCGATGTTTTTCTCCCAGCTGTCGAAGCTGAGTGCGCGCCACCTGAGCCGGGCTACCTTATCACACGCCCGTATGAATAAATCAAACGAACGGAGTGATGGTTGGTACATAGCTGTGTTTAAGTGTACAGAACAAACAGACGACGGAGAGCGACAAACTAGTGTTGCCATTATGTTTAGTTGTTTCTTAATCAGGGGAATTTAACTGTAATTTGTGCCTATTTTTTAATTAGTATCTTATAAATCTATTCTTTTTCTTCCAAGTAATTTATGTGGAACCCAATATTTATTAAGAAGTTATAATAAAAGTGCAATTCTGAAATAAATAAAAATTTTTTTTTCGTTAAATTCCGAAATACATTTATTAAGTTTTGCTTAAAATACCATTAATACTCTTTGAACATTCACATACTTCTAACCTTATTCAACACATAAAATATGAGTGTACCAAAGTTACAGGTTCCTAATTTAGATTGTCAGTTTCCCAAATATCGGTTAACTTCGAAGCGACTGACGACCCCTTGTTCTTTCACAGAATATGATTAAATCAAAAAGGGTTCTGAATCAAGTAATGTATGTAAATATCGGCGTGGCAAAGAAATTCAGCAAATTCAATATACCCTTATACTGGATGTTTTCCCCGGTATTATTCGTATACCTACTTTACGGGACTACTTACGATATAAACAGGATAATATTATCCTGTCAAATTGCGTTTAAATCTGTTCAGTGTCCAAATCATGATAGCAGAAAGATAAATGAGGATGATCATTTTAATTAAATGGAACAACAACTGAGGCCTTTGTATGCATCAGAATCGCTGTCACTTCTCATGGAAACCCTCGAAATACATATAGAGAATTGCTACCTAATTGATACCAGCTGCCATTAGTTGCTAGCAATTGCTACCCTCGTGATTTTGAAGATAATCTTCAGACAAAGATGACAGCGATTCAAATATTAGTTGCCAAATTACAGACATACAAGCTGTTGATTTGCATCCTGGTCAAATTTCAGGAGGTTGTCATCAAATACATAAAAATCAATTGAAACTACGGGAGACGGGAAATGACTTGATAAATACTTTGCATTTAAAAATCGTAGGTAGAATCATTCCGTTCATCAGTCCGTGTCGTTTGCGTTTGNGTGCAGTTACTTACTATCTGACTGGCTGAGAATATTCTTGGAAATCTTCAATTTATTAATTTATTTAAGCTTTTTTTTATGTTTTTTGAAATAAATTGAAATCCGTACAAATGGATGTAATATTACCTTTTCAAGCAATATTTTTTACGAAAAACATGGCAATGGAGAGAATAATTTTCTTTATAATATTTTTTAATTTCACTAACTTCCTATCGCTGCAGGCGATTTATTGAAATTTTGCTTTTCAATTAAAATATGAAAGCAGAATAATTTAGAAATATAATTGAAAGCGCTTACGATGTATTCACAATGTACAAATGAGTTCGTCGACAAGTACATAACTATATATTAATCAATGAAATAGACGAGGATGTAATCAAGTCTCAAAATGTACAGAAATTAGGCCCGCATGGATCCAATCACTCCAGCGGAGAGGTAAAGCCCCATTGAGTGACGTAAAATCTAGATAAATAAGTCCATGTTTCCAACTTTTACAACCTAATGTACGGAGGCCGAAAACAAAGGCTGCGTAATAAGTTTTATTTGTTGAACCTCGGCGATGTACCAATTAATCAGAGCTGGTGAGTCATTCAGATAACGATAAAATGAATTGAGGTTTCACGAAATCCACGCGATTCGTTGAGCGCACTTTGAGGTTGTACGTTTTTAATTTTATCGCTGATGCGGCGTTCTGTTATCACGTGAATGTTGATTTGTTTACATTTGTTCGTTCTTTTTTTTCTTCCTTTTTATTTTAGCTTTATGGAAATGTAGGTATGTATGGATGGAAGTACTTTTGCTTTATGGATGAGTAAGCTGATGAGGGTAGTATTTTATTTCGTTATCTGTGACTAAAATTGTTCAAAATTAGTTTTAATTATGAACTCTCGTCAAAAACTTTAGTCCTTTGCCGCCATTATTCAAAAAGGTGCAAACTATATTAGCAGCATCTTTTTCAGCGTTGCAAATTTGCTATTCGGCACTACACGGCACGTCGGGCACTCTCCCTTGTGTATCCTTGTATAAAAGTTGGGCATAGTTTAATTTTACGTAGCTCTCGCGTCAGTCGGTTGTTTCGGACCAAGTTTGTAATAAATGCTCGATGTTTTTCTCCCAGCTGTCGAAGCTGAGTGCGCGCCACCTGAGCCGGGCTACCTTATCACACGCCCGTATGAATAAATCAAACGAACGGAGTGATGGTTGGTACATAGCTGTGTTTAAGTGTACAGAACAAACAGACGACGGAGAGCGACAAACTAGTGTTGCCATTATGTTTAGTTGTTTCTTAATCAGGGGAATTTAACTGTAATTTGTGCCTATTTTTTAATTAGTATCTTATAAATCTATTCTTTTTCTTCCAAGTAATTTATGTGGAACCCAATATTTATTAAGAAGTTATAATAAAAGTGCAATTCTGAAATAAATAAAAATTTTTTTTTCGTTAAATTCCGAAATACATTTATTAAGTTTTGCTTAAAATACCATTAATACTCTTTGAACATTCACATACTTCTAACCTTATTCAACACATAAAATATGAGTGTACCAAAGTTACAGGTTCCTAATTTAGATTGTCAGTTTCCCAAATATCGGTTAACTTCGAAGCGACTGACGACCCCTTGTTCTTTCACAGAATATGATTAAATCAAAAAGGGTTCTGAATCAAGTAATGTATGTAAATATCGGCGTGGCAAAGAAATTCAGCAAATTCAATATACCCTTATACTGGATGTTTTCCCCGGTATTATTCGTATACCTACTTTACGGGACTACTTACGATATAAACAGGATAATATTATCCTGTCAAATTGCGTTTAAATCTGTTCAGTGTCCAAATCATGATAGCAGAAAGATAAATGAGGATGATCATTTTAATTAAATGGAACAACAACTGAGGCCTTTGTATGCATCAGAATCGCTGTCACTTCTCATGGAAACCCTCGAAATACATATAGAGAATTGCTACCTAATTGATACCAGCTGCCATTAGTTGCTAGCAATTGCTACCCTCGTGATTTTGAAGATAATCTTCAGACAAAGATGACAGCGATTCAAATATTAGTTGCCAAATTACAGACATACAAGCTGTTGATTTGCATCCTGGTCAAATTTCAGGAGGTTGTCATCAAATACATAAAAATCAATTGAAACTACGGGAGACGGGAAATGACTTGATAAATACTTTGCATTTAAAAATCGTAGGTAGAATCATTCCGTTCATCAGTCCGTGTCGTTTGCGTTTGTGTGAAAGCGCAGCGCGGTTATAAGGCTACTAACACACGCGCCGCATTCAAATACGGCTAGTATACACTGATGGATTCCGGTAAATAAGAAAAAAACTTACTCATGTTATTGTTGATTTTGGGTTGAAAATCATTAGCATAACTACGTCCTTTGCATAAGCATTAATAATCCTATTTAATGATATTGTCATATGTTCTTTACTTATGGATAAAGAGAATTAAAAACTTAGCTGAAGCGAGTAATGTTTGAGCCTGAAATACATCTGAAATGTACTCAGAAGCTGTGAGTTAGTCCTTTCAGAGGGAGTTACAGTGTAAGAGAATAATTAAATGAGGCTTACTAAACTGCAGCATACGTGCATTTTCACGTCAACTAAGAAAGGTATTTGTATTAGGATAAGCTTGTATTATGTACAAGTTGGATTATTTTATTATTAATCTTTACTATTCAATACTAATACTCGTATAATAAAGAGTGAGCATTTTTTTGTTTGTTTGTTTTGTACCTTACGGTGTCCGAAACTACTGAACTGATTTGAAAAAATATTTCACTTTTCCGAGAAGCAGTTCACCCGGGTCGCTGATTATTTAAAGCTTGCATAATATTGTTTAGACGTAATTTTTTTACCAATTTTTTAAACCTGTATAAGTTTGATTAAACCGTGAGTAAATTCTCATAAACAATGAAATTTTAAAGAATCACGAAGAGAGATAAGGTTATAGTGTTATATTCTTGTTGACCTATTTGAAAGAAAAGAGTTGACTTATTTTTTTCATGAAAGAGTATACGATTTTATAAATCTGTTTAAGACAAAGATGGTAAGGGTTATGTTAAGCTACCTTTCATATACAATTGTTGATGCTGCGGTCCAAGCAACTCCTGTTTCTATGGGTAAAAAAAACAGTATAATATTTCTTAAAAATAAATTATGAACGCTAATTATGCACTGAATTACTTACTTATAGAATTTTGCAGAAATCGTAAGTATTTCATTGAAATTGTTTCACTAGTTTAGTGTTCACATAAAAGAAGTACCTTTTCAGTGATCATTAACTGCCATATTTTCTTCGAAGTCAAACTTGGTTCACCGAAAAAATACATAAAGGCTTTTATGTAAGTAATGCCACCAAAAGACACGAAAAACATAACACTACCACGATTGATGAAAGTCAGAAATAAAGAATGAGTTGAATAACAAAATAAGTTTATAATTGAAAACACTAATGAAACACTTAGGTACTCCGCAAGTAAGACTATTCATATTCAATTGGGCTTCAACTCGCAAAGAGTCGCGTAATGTAAAGGTCACTTTACAAGTCGCGATGAAAATTTAACTTGTTCAAGAGTGCCACGACCTGCGAGGGCTTTTTGTTACAGAAATTATTTAATTACCCTTCGTGCCCAAATGAATATGGACTAACAAAGCCTCTTTTGGTTTAGACCAGTTTAAATGTTAATTCTTCATGCTGTATAATGCCCTGTATTGTCTGAAAGTTGTTCATGCATTTAATATCATTTTTGCCGTTTGTCTGACTGCGAAGTTTGAGATCTCATTTTCTTGGCTTTGTGAATTGTGTTGCAGATTTTTAAATTTAAAATTCTGTAAGTGAATAGTGAATGAATTCTTTGCAATCATTAAAATTGTGTAGGTGCGTTGTATCTTTTTAGTATTGGCGCAGCACTTTGCTTTTTTCCATTACCTACTACTCTATCTAACGTCATCTCACAAGTAATATTATTTCCAGCCATACTGTTTTTCACATAATCCAGCCATTGATTGTTTCTCAGTGCCTCTGACCTTATAATTCACTGATTAGTAAGGGCAATTTCAAATTTAGCAATAATACAATATACGCTGTTATTATTATTATACTTTACTCAATATTCAAAGTGAAATAAACTGTGGGCGTAGAAACGACATTAGCTGGAGGCTGAAGGTTTTATCCTATTGTTAGATACGGTTCTATTAACTAAAACCTAAATTTATCCGAGCGCTAATTTGAGCCGCGTGAAGATTTATGAAGACAATAATATTTGATTAAGAATCATTATGGCCCTTTGTTCCCTCGTCTGACAATGCCAATAGTTTTATTTTAATGTTGATCGTTTAAGACTGCTCGGAAATTTTGGTAGTAGGATTTCTTTCTGAATGAAATTGCTCTTATCTCCTTCTATCCATCTTGTGTCTCTGTGACATGCAATTGGGATGTTCTTATCCTAAACCACTAAAAGTAACATAATCTTCTGATTGTACCCAGTGATTTTTTTGCGAAGTTATCATCATTATTTAAAAAGCCGCCACGAGCCCAATAGTACTCTCTTATAAGTACGAGTACTTGTTAAAATTACCAATTTGGAATGGCACAGGCTTGAAACGTTATGAATAGATTTTGACTGAGCGATTTATTTCAGTGCTTGAACATCAAAGCAATTAAGTGATTTTAATATAGAGACTTAAAATATATTCACAAAAAATATTTCGTGGATAAAAATATTCTTTTGTTCATATTCAACGAATTCATTATGATACACTGAGCTCGTATCATGCTCGACGGGTTTTAAGAAAGCTTAATTTTCTAGTCTAGAAAATATTACATGAATCTTTGTACTCTCCTACAACTATTTAACATGTTAATTGGTCATCCTTTTTTAGACTGTGACGCTTGTGCATTTTTCATTATGAAAGCTAAAGCATTTGCATAATCATGTTTCTATTAAAATGCGTCACTTTGAGACGTTTTCTTCTAAAGTTGTGTTGAAAGAAATAATAAGAGTTCTTTCGTTAACAAATTGCATGCCTGATGAAATTGCATTGCTTTCATATTTTCATATAATTTTATGCGGTACTAATACATGTAGTGGCTTTTTTATTGAAGTTTTTTTTTGAAAAAGGTCGTATTCTAAAAATGAAAACTTGGTCATATTTCATTTTTTTATAACAAGAAAAAACGTAACGTTACTAGCATTTTTCTGGAAAATAGAGGTTGGACTTTTAAGCCCCTTGAAATATTTAAGCACTGAATTGTAAAGAAGGGCCGTCTATCTGTTTCGTGGAATAGTATTGTGTAGAGTTTCAGACTAAAATGAATGAAAAAAATACTATACTTTAGCCTACGAGGAATAAAGTTTAATATTATGTAAATTATATTCTAAATTGGAGCTGAATAATCAAAGGTCGTAAGTGGCGCACAAGCTTCTGTTTATAACGATGTGTTAGGTATTTGCATATTTATTATTGGGTTAGTTACTCGCTGTTAGAATATATAGGGAATATGATATTATCATGGGTACCGAGTTTAGGTAATAATTCCCCTATATTCCACTAAGATGAACGAGAATATGCGTATACCGATTTTATACTCTCGGTTGTCGAATCTAAAAACCGTGTAGACTCAGAACTGCTACTAAGAAATTCTTGATTGAAAAAGTGAGAATAAGAAGCGTATAGTACACTGTATTTTATAAATAGTAACTGTAGCAATCGGAACCACGAGGATGAGGCTTATTTGAAGATATGATTGAATTACACATACGCTCTCACACGCTCACACATACACACACACACGCACACACACATCTCCAAAGATTTTTATGTTTCTTATTGTGTAATGTTCGTCAATATTTAAGAATATATCTGTTAACTGTTGCAACTCCGACCCTCAAGATAAAGGCTATAGTTTATGTAGTTTGAGGGTCAATGCAAAAAGCTATTGTAATTCTTCTTGATGAATAAATAAATTTTTATTTTATTTTTAATTTAATTACTCGTATTCTTGCTGACTCACGAATAACACTACAGCGGTAGAAGGACTTCGCCTATTATAAATTATAGGCTAGTCTATTGCTCTTTCCAGACCAAAATAAATAAAACATTTGCAGTTACGTACGAGTATCGACGAAAAATTTAAAAAACGAAAAAAGACCGTTATAAATTTTCTTTGCAATACTTAGCAAAAATATCTCAAAATCCAGAGTCAGGGCGAAATATCTCGTTTCAAGATTTAGAACAGCAATAATCGTTTGTCAGACGGTGCACACATTTCAGCCTCGGATTTATGATTTTGTTTATCTTGAAGCGGTAAATATATTGTATAAGTTTGTATATTTTCTAGACCTGGGTCTTCCTTCTTAACGTTATTGGTCCTCGATTTCTT
This sequence comes from Heliothis virescens, assembly GCA_002382865.2. NCBI lineage: Eukaryota > Metazoa > Arthropoda > Insecta > Lepidoptera > Noctuidae > Heliothis > Heliothis virescens. The sequence continues at coordinate 6,025,410 of NWSH02000019.1, forward strand.
TGCTATCATGAAGCTCAAGATTTTTTTCTATACAATTCAGTAACCCCATTGTCTTGCGAGTGCTTTATTTTCAGTATAAGAAAATTACTTTCAATAGTTTACCCACTAGTTGTTTCACAGTTTCAGGGCCTGTTTTACAGGTTCCAGAAAAAGTTCTAGGTAGCTATCTGATAGATAAGGCCTTTGAAATATTTTGACTACTTGTCTACGGCATTATTTGTCATATAGCTACTTGGAAGTTTATCTGGACTCTATGAAACTGGCCGACAATCTTTTATATTCTCATCGCACGACCTTTGCCATTGCTAATACGCAGCATAAATGTAAACATGTTAAAACATGTATATGGAGCTGAAAATGTAAAATGGCGCCATAAAGATACGGATACCGAACATGTATATCCATTACGCTGTCATTTTCCATGTCTGATATCGCATTCAGAATAATTATGATACGGGCAGCAAAAAAGTTTGCACGATCCAGTCCTAACTGGCTTCAAGATAAAAGGAAGCGCCAATCTTCCAACAGTAGAGACGTCAAGCAAAATGCTGTCACTATAATTATATTATGGTAAAATTCAAAACCTATTTTGATTTGTAATTAAAATTACTTTTTCAAAATGAAGCACCTTATATAAGAATTCATTATGATAAAGATTCTTCTGTAGATAAGCTTTCAAATTAAAAGAGACTTTGAAAAAATCGTACACACGCTAGTAATCTAGTAATTTCTAACTTATTGCTTGCATTTGTTGACTGTACCAGTGTAGCCATTGTAACAAATTGAATGAAATCAACAATATAATTGACGTTCGATTAGATATCTTTGATTCTCTTGGTTTAATATCCATGATTTAGGAAACCATTTCGTATATTTATTAGTGTTTTGAAAACAATGGGTTGCCATTTACTGGGTAATCAATAAATTTTGTGTACATATGAATAGAGGCACCTATGATATATGATTTAGAGCTGGTAATTTGTTTCATCATTTTCATTTTTATTTATTATTTATATCATGACTTTTTCATAAAACAGAAGTCATGCTTAGTACATAGCTAGAATTTTTTTCAGGCTTGGAACCTATCTTCGATCTCTTACTCGTCTCTGAAACTGAAACATTTACGATCAATATACTTTTGGAAAGAGTGCACATCAATAGCTACCAAAATTATATTTTTTTAGAATGTAAAACTGCTGTAGCCGAACCGCTGTACCTATATGAAGTCTAAGTATAAGGGGAAATTAAGCTAAATGATGTTTCAAACAAATACCATAATCAATAGCAATAATTTATTTATCATCAGTGGATAATTATACCTATTCTTTGGTAAGAAAAGTACACCATAGGTAGTAGTAGTAGACGATAGGTATATTCAACGCTAAACTCGGCGCCGTCGTAATCTTGGGGGGGCATTTTGTGATCGCTGATGCAAGCGGGGTCCTGGCCTCTTCCTTGATCCCTTGTCACGTTTCCCTGATGATCTTGAGCGCCGAAGACTTTGCTCCACAGCTGGGCAACGAGGCTGTATGTCAGTAACAACAGGTATTTAACATTTTTTTTTGCATTTTTAGACGACTTCAAAAATGGAGGATTCTCAATTCGACCGCATATATTATTATTTTTTTTAGAATAGAGGTCACGACAAACGAAGCGTTACCTACTTGTGTTAGTAAACGTGCATGCACATTGTCTTGTACGACTCGGCGACTTGACCACTAAGCGCTTCCAAGCTTACTCATGCAAAGAGAATGTGCAAGTACATTTACTTAAATAGGTATGGCTCGCCTGCTTGTGTGAGATAAAACATTTATACCTATAATGGTTATTGTGAACCATCATTTGGGACAAATAAAACCTAAGAAAAATAGAAAAGAATAGAAGCATATTGTTTATTTGGCACACCAATGGCTGTTGAGATTTTTTTTGTTTCCATTTTTTATTCCAATTCGTATTTCATTACACTGAGAGCCAAACTTTACCGTAACACAAATAAAATTCTAAATAAAGCACACAACAGCAAAAACCGCAAAATAAATACCTGATACATCCCATGTCGGTGTTCATTTGTTTATTTAGACTCTTGTTTAATTTATTAGTTGTAACAAAAGGAATACAAACCTATAACAACAGGTCCGAACACAAGGAACACACAGCCGAACACAAACCGCAGTATTGCATTATCCGCCTCCTCCGTTTGGTACAATTCCAAACCTCGGAGCAAGCAAAACAAGCCTGTAATATCAAGGAAATTATTAGCCACTTCTATTGTCCCCTATTATTGTTCAAATGGGACATTAAGGGAACTATAAAAATATAAAGACTTAGAAACAAACTTACCAGATGAAAGCATACATACTCCGAGCAATAGCGTTGTAATTAGTAATGAGCTGAAATAGAAAATGTTATGATTATTATTTACTACATTTATTGCTGCGGTCTGGTATTTAGAGATAAGACACCATTTATAGCAAGAGTGTAATTAATAAGGAGGCCGCGTCTAGAAATGGTCACTACTGTAGTGCCGAATAAAATTAGCAGCGGCTTTGTTTAACAACCCTGTTAATGATAAGCTTAAACCCAACATCTGGTATGAAATGTTAACACTTTTCAATGTTTCCGACTATTTAAGGAAATACAAAATACTGATATTAATGTAAACAATACTTTTAAATCGCTTCAAAGTACTACATGGTTCGTGTTTGAAATTCTTTCAACGCTTATTCAAAATGCCTAAAACCATTTGCTAAAATTCAGCGTAATAATGATAACCTACATTTATATTCACAGAGAACAGTTGATTATTCTGTAATACAGTTGTTTCCACAATAGTTACCTACAGCGGTACGCTTAATATTAGATAGGATTGTTCTGAATCTAATGCCCTAGTAGCCTGGAGGCTGTGGACCTTATGTTGGCTATAATTTGAAATTTTAACTTTGTGTAAAAAAGCCTTTGTAAAAAAGTGTTGAATATTTAAGTTTAAGAACGTTTTGGTTATCAATGCACGAGTTTGACCTTCATAAGACTAGGCGTGTATAGTAAATTAAGAGGTGGTGTTTACTGTACATTGCTTCTTGGGAATTGATTGAAGGCTAGACGCACTTAATTTAGACTAGGTGAATGGCTGAAAATCTTGCTACCTAATGAATAAGGAAACTCGTTATTAGAATCGAAGAGATTCAACACATATTGCTCATGGTAAAAACAGTCCTGAAAACCCACCTGAATTTCAACATTGCTTCAAATGGATAATTATATTTGTTTAATCAATATAAAATAAAAACGTAAATATAAAAAAAATATTGTTATATAAATGAAAAGACTTAAGTTGTCAAATTGAAGTTTGTTGGGTCAAAGATAAAGAAGGATTTAAATATGAAAAGAGGTTTAAGGTTTGTTTTTCCAGTTTGCCTTATAAAGCTGAACATCATGATGGAATAATTAATCAATCACCAGACTATTGTTTTGAAACAATTTTCTGTTTAAGTACCCATGAATAAATAAAGTGTTTGTGCGTTTACGCAAGATTTCGCAAACATGGATGAATGGATTTGAATGGAACATATTTTGGATGAAAAGTTCCATCAAAATGCAAGCGAAACTGTAGAAGATAGCTAGTGTACACAGAAAATTGATATGGTAATTAAATCGTAATTGATATTCATTCGGTGGATCAATCTGCGCCTTATTAATATTTCAGTTTCATGCATGTTTAAATCTCATGCCCCAAATATCTGACAAGTCTTTGTGACTGCGGAAGGTGATCTAAATTCAGGCTTCATAGTTTGTTATTAAACGAATAATAAGCGGTAATATGAAAATAATGCAAAATGCTTTGTGAAAAAAAATAATTCACTAGTTCTGTGGGTGGTTAAATCTTAAAATTTTGTGGGTATTGACAAATTACAATTATGATAGTCTATCACAATCTGTGCACTATAATATGTTCCGCGTAGCTGGCTGATCTCCTTATATGAGAACAGCCACCGTGGCCGATTATCGGCTAGGACGCCATCATCATTATAGTCTATTTACAGGGTTGTTAAAATACACAAAACTAAGTACTAAACAACATTGCGATCTTGAGTGGAAATACTCTTAGCCTCTTGGGCACGCTCCCAGTCCAGTCCCAGGATTTTTTCGTCATTTCTTAGACTGTACCAATAAAGTGATTATTACATAAATACGCAAGTTTGGATAAACATAAATCATAGTTTAAAAGATCTCATTTTATTGCATTTCAAGATTCTGAAACGTAATTTCTGATGTTGCAGCACTTCTGGGTTATTGTGATGAGAAACATTTTCTTTTATGTGATAAAAATAAAGAATACTTTTATTAAGAAGTTGGTAACGTTATCCTATTTCAACTCACGACACTATGATACTTCTTTCATCTGAGAATATACTAAAGTACATTTTTCAAACAGTCACAACTTTCCTCTTAGGATTATTAGAAGTCTTACTTGTTCAGAAGTTTTTATTTGTTTATGACCTGTTTCATTCGGAACTAGAACAGTAGTGACTTAGTTTTGAGCGAAAAAATGTGGGAAATGTTTGCATCAAAGTTCTTCTATCTATGTATTATTTTAATATCTGTATAAACTAGATATGAGAATTCGTTGGATGAAACCTTATTTTGTTGTGAAATACAGCATTTCTTTTTTTATTAATAGGTACAGACAGCAGCACATCAAGTTACCACAAAATTTGTCAAATTTCTGCAATAGATTTTCAACCTTCTCACAATAGTGGCAGGTTAATTTTTGATTGGTAAAATTTGATAGATTCGTATACGTTGACCTGCTGTCGTTTGTACTATTCAACTGTTGGACAAAGTTAAAGAAATAACAGATCCTCCATCGTTAAGAAAAAACGTTCCAAGAAAAGTGTTACAGCTAATGTAATGTGAATCTTGAATGATGGTGGCTTAAACAAGTTAGCTGGGGTGGCTTAACAAGAGGCTAAAAATGTTGTAAAAAATTGCTATCTATTCCGGCGTATAAATATCCTTCTAAAATATGTATTAGGCCGGGACTCCACCAAAGCGGAGACGAGACGAGCGGAGAGGAGATGTTTTTTAAACAACCAATAGAATTGAGTTATTGACACGTCTCCTCTCCGCTCAGCTTCAGTGGAGATCGCTGTGCGGAGATGTGTAATATTTGTATGTCGCGATGGAAGCGGAGATGTGAGCTGTGCGCGGACGACGCGCAGTGGAGACGAGAGATGTGAGCGGCGTGCAGTGAGCGATGTCACCCTCCCCCCTCTCGCCCGCTAGCAACCCGCAGAACCCCGCGCGC
>NWSH02000019.1:6030739-6051293 GCA_002382865.2 Heliothis virescens
CGCGCGCGGCCGGCCGGCACTCAACGCCCCGCACCCGAGCTGAAAAACATCTCTTCTCGCACAGCACACAGCACACCGCACACATCTCCGCTTTGGTGGAGTCCCGCGAGCTGAAAAACATCTCTTCTCGCACAGCACACAGCACACCCGCACACATCTCTGCTTGTGGAGTCCGGCCTTAGCCGGGACTCCACATCTCTCGTCTCCACTGCGCGTCGTCGCGCGCACGCTCACATCTCCGCTTCCATCGCGACATACAAATATTACACATCTCCGCACAGCGATCTCCACTGAAGCTGAGCGGAAGAGAACGGTGTCAATAACTCAATTCTATTGGTTGTTTAAAAACATCTCCTTCCGGCTCGTCTCGTCCGCTTTGGATCCGGACCTTTTAATCATACGTCACCCTACGTACGATTGTTTGATAGGCGTGACGTCATGACCCCCACTCCTGAAACTTTAATACTCATTATCTTTGTTATGATTTATAGTATTGCAAAAACAAAAAATACGTGTCCAATATTCTTGCAAGTAATCTAAATTACGGACTAAATGGATATTGCTTATTTTTTTACCCTGTCGTTCAGCCTATTGAAACTATTACGAATATTACTGTAATGAAGGTACATTATGTTATTCACAAAACCAGCAACAGTTTTACCACATTTGATAGTAGCATAGTCTACACAAGCGGACGCTCAGTGGCCGCTTCATGAAGTGTTATTCGTATCACGTTTTGAACTTGTGTTTAGAGTTTAGACATCATCCATTTCTTTTATGAACTAGACTAAACCACATACTTCACTATGTGGTAGTTTTAAATGGTAGCATTAAGTAAGTCAAAAAATCCAACAATAACCTGAGTGCGCAATCCGATCGATCTTTGAAGCATGAGGTTAATAAGAACTAGCTTGTTCGCAAGCGATTCACCGCGTCTCTCGGGATTACTTTCTGTACCCATTTAAAAGTAGCCTGGTATTCCTCGATAATGGGCTATCTACATGAATATTTGTTCCAATCTAACCAGTAGTTCCTGAATTAAGCGTGTTCAACCAAAAACAAACTCTTTCAGCTTTATAATATTAGTATAGATGTTACTATATTATTTACTATGTAATGTACGTTTGTACTTATATACATAGCTTACATACAAGATACGCACAAAAATCATACGTTTTCTTTTGTGTGTTTTACTTGGCAGTTGGCTAAAAAGTAAGAATTAATTTCCTTCTTATGACTCCGTTACTTTTATAGTGCTCCATTCTGCACGCCTATACTTAGTCAAGTTATCGGTGCTTTCGTACTGATGAAGAAGATCAGAAAGACCCAACGTGAACAGATAGATTCTCTTATAGTAAAATATTCGAAAGTAATTTATTTTCTGTATTTTTGTTGAAACGTCGTAATGAGGTGGTAAGGAGTTATAATTGTTGATTACATTTTACGAAAGCGAGTACCATAAGACTGAAGTTGTGGCTGGACCTTTATTATAATGTTATTTCAATCATTTGAACTATAAAGGATTCTTAAATATATTAGCTTCTCCACAAGTCGTTTTAATCGGATCCTCTCGGAACTATTTTTACGCACCGTGATATAATGAAGCATCATAGCCTTCCTCGAATAAGTGGGCTTACCCATCCCGAAAAACTAGCACCCAACATTTTGCCGTGCAGTTAGCTGACCGTTTCAAAGCTGATGTAGGCCTATTTAAATAAAAAATTAATGGTTTCGGTTGAGTTTTAGTTGTTGAGCAGTTGCGCAATACCCATTTTTACGCTGGATTTCAAAAACCTAACTATCCGATTGAATTGCATAAGTTATAAATGTTGTCATAAGCTCATACAGTAATATCAATTCCTTCTAGTACCGAATCGACAATAGATAGCGTTACTGAAACCCGCAGTTAAATAGCTAGCAAACTTTCTTAAAGAAATGTATAATATGAACACTTCCAGTTGTTCATTATGTTCTAAAGAATAATAAAGTAAATTCCATTTTGAATTTCAGCAGAATGAAATGTTAAGACTATTAATCCCCCGATTTCATAGGAGCTTATAAATAATTCATAAACCTCTATATTTGTGTGCCTGGTTTATATAGAAGCCGTTATTTTAGTCTTCTTGCGATAAAACTGAGTTTTTATAGCTTACGTTTACGTATATTCATCTAGTTAAGTTGTATAACGTCTTTTGGTGCCTATAGATATATTAGTAAGTATTCTTATCAAACAACTTGGGTTTGTTTGCAATAAAAAGTTCTTGATATGAGCTTCGAACCCCCTTTTTTTTTTTCAAAATTATATCCGATCCAGCCAATAATATTATAATTTCATGGGTATGAGTTAATATTTTAATAAAAATAATTAAATCCAGGTCAGCATTTCTAAGTTAAATATAAACACTTTTGCAAACCCTTTACTTGGCGCACCACTGTATCCTTCTGTCAATATATACTTGTTTTTTCTTAATAATTTGCTACAAAATTACACCAAATCTCTAATTCATAATTTAATGTAAAATAAAAAACCTAAATATGCTATTACGAACTGAATGTTAAATCAGAATTGCATTTCATCTGACGGACATTCCTTAACTACGAGGATTTCTTACAAGCTTTTGCATTGCAGAAAGTGCTAATACGAAATACATCGCAATTTTAATTCAAATAAATTTACAAATGGTGCTTACAGTTGTACGTATACTAAGGCTATAATATTGATGATTTGGAAATTCTTAAAATTATATCCAAAACTATACTCTGTATCATTTCTTATCAGGTAACTAGTTTTAAAAAAAATCAATCTTACCAATACCTGTCCTTGTGCCTACAAAACCCCTCGTTTTATTTCAAAACTACCCTACTTTCAACCAAACAAAGGGCACAAAAAGATAAATAAAAGTAATACGAATCTTTCCTCCCTCTGAGCTCTTTTACCTTTACTCAAAGATGTTAAAGGTTCTGTTCTTAGACACGAAATCAGGCGCATTTATTCAGAAATTTTTTCCATTCAAAATGTCGAATTGAATCAAAACTGAAAGTGAATCCTTTGTCAATCCGTTAGACGCAGAGAAGAGTAAAGGAGGTAAGGAGGTGATTTTTCGCTTTGAAGAAAACTGCTTTGATTTGCTCTCAAGTACCGTTCCAGAAGGTTGGGGTAAAACATAATCTATATAACAGCTACAATATCATAATAATACTAGCAGAACGTTTGTTTATCTTAATAGAAAAATACTAACACAAATAAACATTTCAGGTGTAAGAAAAGTATCTGCAATTACTGAACTAACATTACGTAAGTATTCAGAATAATTAGCACAATTAAGTCTGCGCTAACTTAGCACATTTCTGCCACGGACAGCTTTCGCAAGAACATCAACGAATTTACAGGAACATCCAGGAACATCATATCCAACGAAGCTAGATTTCATAGGACAGCGCTGTAAAGTGCTTGCACAAAGAAGTATTAGCCATACCTTTGTCTATTTTAGAAAACGGTGCTAACTTACCTCAGATAGGAAATATAAGACCAATATAATAATGCGTACACATAAGTGGTTCCAAAGGACATACGATGCCCTTTTTCCGATAATAATATTAAAGGCAAACACCGCGGGTTTTCAGCTTGGTAAGTCCGGCACAACCATCGACCCAGGTGAATATAGTATCCATACTAGCCCATTCAAGAAAACGTGGCTGTCAGTCTTATGCATTTTCACATATGAACTGTACTTACATTTGGTCACAAAATGGTTCAAACCTTTACACATTGTGAGGATCCTCAGAATGCTCAGTTCCTTTTCATCTCCAACAATACATTAAAGTGAATGTTCTCTAAGTTGACACTTCCTCAGCAAAGACACTGCATACATAAATTTTTGTCATTCACTCGCACCGTTTGCGAACAACACTTAAACGCCAGTAATAGACCTTAACCTCGCCCTTAACAGCCTTTGCCGATATTCCTGAATGTACTGTGGACTAACATAGTTAATACAATAAGAACACGAATTCAGCCTTTTTCAAGTTAAGAACTTCTGACACTATTTCTTTTATGCTTTGTTATCTTTTGTTTTGCCCAAAATTATGTTCATAGTATTAGTCATTTGTTTCAAGAGTTAATTGTTTTGATTCTTTAAGTTGTTTTGGCTTAGCTTGCAGATGTTGCATTGCGGCAATAAAAGGAATACAACACACTCACATTCGCTGGGTGTGGCCATATGACATCGCTCACTGCACGCCGCTCACATCTCTCGTCTCCACTGCGCGTCGTCCGCGCACAGCTCACATCTCCGCTTCCATCGCGACATACAAATATTACACATCTCCGCACAGCGATCTCCACTGAAGCTGAGCGGAGAGGAGACGTGTCAATAACTCAATTCTATTGGTTGTTTAAAAAACATCTCCTCTCCGCTCGTCTCGTCTCCGCTTTGGTGGAGTCCCGGCCTTAAGTCGGCAATAAAAGGAATCAACGTTCACTCACATCGCTTGGGGGCTTACTAAAAATATATCAAAGGGATTCATTTTCTCCAAAACAGAGCTGGGTTTATGCTACCTTTTAGTTTGTCTGTATTCTATTTATGTAAGTACTGAATGGGTCATGACGAGGTAGTAACTTAGGGACCCCAACGCACCTTCGTACGTTACACATCATTTGCCGGCCTCGTACTTTTACACTAATATAGTACACGAGTAACAGAGTAGGAAAAAATTGTTTACTTGAACCTACTATTTTCCAGAATTGCTTGCAAAGCTTTGAAGGTATTCTGTTCTTAGAATTCTCTTAGAAATTTTTTTTTTTTCTTATACATTATATGCGCGAGTTATTATGTCTGTCAGTCATGCTTTTACTCTGGAATCGGATTATTTCATGTAAGCTAGTAGGCAGGCTAGAAAGTTTTTCAATCATATTTATGTAACGGCAGCGGTCAATCCATGATTTCTTCAGATATAGTCTAAACAACAACTTATTTTGATGCCATTTGTGTAGGATGACGTCATAAAAAAGGGGACTTTGCGTAAACAACTTTATCAAACACGTCAAAGTTGTAGTTTATAATATAAATTCACACTCTCCCAAGGATTTTCATATAACTCAGAGCAAGAAATGATATATCTCAACGCTACGCAAAACCTACGGCTACGTTTTTTAATAAATACTACGCCGTAGTACCCGTAGCGCTACGAATATTATGGCACGATATAGAAATCACGGATACGCAGAACTGTGTAGTATGGTAAATCTGGTAGAATCCCTTAGTTGTTTGTTGTAGTGATTTATGGGGCGCCCATGTTCTGTAAAGGTTGTTCATGTCAGACATGGGGCTTACAACTTGGTAAACTTACCAGAATGAGCTATTATATTACAGGCTTGTGCCCACGACTTCGGCGACAAATTTTTATTTAGATGTTTATATTAAAATTTTTGGTTTGGAGAACCTACACTGTGTTCATTCAGGTAGTCTACTTGTCTGTTTGTCTCAAGTTATTAAAATCCGATAAAGCTGTTTATAGACTAAACAAATATTAGGTCTAAATATTAACGTCTCCACAAAGAAAATAAGACCGTCGTGGATAACTATAAAACACTGGCTTTCAAAAACGTGATTAAGTACCACTTAAGTGGTATAAAGTTTCTAACTTTAATATTGTAAAGTTTCAATGAGAAAGTTCTTGTTATGGTTTATACGGTCAAGGTAGAAAACATAAGTTATTTGCTCTCATTCTATCTGTGGGTTTTAGTGGGTTAAGTATATCTATATCTATACATATAATAAAACAGTAAAAAAATCGTGTCTGTACATTTAATATTTTTACAAAACAAAATATGTAGGGTTATTAGAAATTGAAAGAAGAGTAAGAATTCAAAAAAAAAATGTTGTCTGTTTGTATGTTTGTATGTTTGTTTGTTTGTTTGTCTGTTTGCACACGCTAATCTCAGGATCCACTGGACGGATTTAGATGAAACTTGGCAGACATATAGCTTATATATCAGAATAACATATAGGCTATATTTTTTTTGGAAATTCGCTCTTTAAGGGGGTAAAAAGGAGGGGGTAAGTTTGTATGAAACTCCGTCAGTTTTGAAGCTAATTCGATTAAAATTAATATTTGGCTATTTGGTTAGAAATTAAGAATGACGCAATAATTATTTTTGGAAATTCTGCCTTAACGGGGGTGAAAAAGGGGGGTAAGTGTCTATGAAACTCCGTCAGTTTTTAAGCTAAATCGATGAAAATTAAAGCTGTTTCTGCCCTTCGTTGTGTGACGGTGTCGCTGTTTTTCACAAGGACTGCTTTATGTAGCTTTCTCGCGCGTACCTAACTCCGATAGATGGCGTTGTCCATACATTCTAAAAAGGCAGTCAACGCAATGCAATGGTATGGTATGATAAGTCTGAAACATCTCGAATCGTCTCGCGCAACCCGTCGTTTCCCCGGGTTTTTTTTTAGAATTCGACATCAGACGTTTAAAATCTTTCATTTTGACGACCCGTTATCGCTGGCATAAGCGACATGTTCCGCGTACGAAGTCGCGGGCAGAAGCTAGTTGGTAATACTAGGGTAATTAATTAGGTGCTGAAAACCACACTTGGTATCTAGGGTTCATTATATTTTTTAGTCAACTTCTAGTCGAAAGATAAACTTTAGCTTTAGAGCCCTAAAACTGAGTACGTGTGTATCTGATAGGTATCCATCAACCGAGACCCCGCGGTAATAATGTTACCGCTTATGGCCAAAAAAACATTGCAAAATATAAGCAACAGATTAATTATGTATACTTTGTTTCTGAATTTATCTTCGAATATAATAAGAGTATGAGCACTATAATAGTTTATTTTTAATTGCTTAAATAAACTTCTTTGATATCCACTGCAATGCAGAAATTCTGCAAACTTCAAAATAATTTCGAGTTTACTTGCCATTCATGCAAACACTATTCAAGTAATTATTAAAGTACATTCAGACAGCTCTATTTTATAAATTGGAACAAACAGAGTAGTACAAAGTTACTTTATAACACAAACAATATCTAACAGAACCGCTATCCAACTTTATAAATTAGAAAAAGTTATAAACTCACTCAACAAAGATGTCTAGGTTCACCAGTAGAACAAACTATTGCAATAAATAAAACAATTGTATTCATACATATTATAATTTTCATTTAGTCTTCAGGTTGGCGCACTACGTTGCAAGCGAAGAAACTTTGGCAATAATAACAGACTGTAAATCTACTAGTTCTTTCATAGGAAAGCCGTTTGCTGACAGTTGAGTGAATAATACAGGGAACGCAAATACTACGGTACATGTGAACTGTTTATTTTTATTTTTTTTAATGCACCTTTGTTCTTGGCATTATTACGGGAATATCATAATAAGACGATGGCACCGTATTTTTGATGTCCAAAGTGAGACTTTTTAGCAATTAACACTAGGAAAATAATACAAAATGAGTAGAATATATTGCATTCAACGGAGATGACTAATATTTGCAGGTTTAGGTGGAAAATTATAAAATGAAGATATTTTGTGAAAGCCATCTGAAAAAAGCTTTTAAAAAATAAACCATGGAATCAAAAACAAATATTATATCTTATTTTTGGGTTTAAGTGAAATAAAACTCACAGATTGCGAAAACACGCTACATCATTTGAAACAGTGTAACTGTTTCAATCTTTAATTAATTTACGAAACTATTTCAGTAAACTATTTACTACGCTGCGCATTCCGGGATGCTAGAAACCCGTTTAATATAAATTGAACTTTAGGTATTCGTGATTAATCAAACTAAGTAACTAAATCATTTCAATACACCCAATAGATAAAACGAAAACACGTCAACTTAAACTTTTTGATAACGCTGTAAGGGTAACATAAAGATTGAAAACAATATCTTGTTACGAGATAAGGTCAAAATAGTTACTTAATTGAATTACTTCAAGATTAGACAAAGAGGTTTCGCAAGAACTTTTCAAAGCAATCCCTTTATCAACGCGTATAAATTAGGGTCCGGCGTTATTACTTGAACACATAACGGAACCCTTAATATTCCGCCCACAGCGTTTAAATTTGATTTGTTCGTTTGTATTTATTCTACTCTTTGGGAGTCGTAAGATGCGAAGTTCGAAGGCGTATCGTGAACCTTATAAAACGTTCGCTCGGTAACAAGGTTAGGATCAGTTAGTTTTAGTTACCCCGTGTAGAGATCGTCGGACAATCCCGATCGGAGTACCTCCCGCTATTGTTTCGTGATACAACCCCTAACTTTTGTTTGTTGTTTAGAAATCCAGGCCATCTTGTTAATATGAAAATGTTTGTTACGGCTTGTTTTATTAATATTGTTGACTGGTTTGTAAATAAACTAAGTAATCTTCCGATATTGTTGTTGTATAAAGATTGATTGAAGGTCATCAACTTCTGCTGAGAAGTATTAATAAAGTTTATTGATTGTAGTCTACCTGACAATTGCGGTAAGTAACATTTAAGCAGAAAATCTATATTATCATGGTCAGACCTACTGTTCCCTTGGATCAGCATGCAGGACCGCAAGACGAATTAATGAAAGATAACTGCTTGTATTAAGAATATTAAGAGGTATTGTGATGGTGTTTTGCGAGATACAATGACGTTTACCAATAACATTAAGTGTTAACATTTTTTTATGTCCATAACCTTAGTATTGAATGCAAAGAGCGTTGCAGTACTAACCGAGCTTGTTCAAGTGTGGACTAGAAACATAGTGGACATTTTCTTTAGAGTCGCGAAGATTTAGCTCTTCCACGGGGATGTAACAAGCGTAACTTTGAACGTGAAACAGCCAACTAAACAGCGTAATATATTCACTAAATGTGCACTGCTGCACAAAGGTTTCTTCATATTTGAATTATGACGCCATTTTACGTGTATAACTAAATTTTCAATTGTTTTGATGTAGTTTTCATGCTAATTTAGGTGACAAAGAAGGTTTTCATTAGCGGGTAACTGGGTCGTCCCCTACAGCATTTAACGTCATACATTGGCCGGTCGGTGTGTGCTAACGTCTATTAATTTAGTCCACTGCGACATTATTTAGCACTTTGGTTGACTTCGATCTACTGGGCATGGCATGCACGATAGGCGTTTTCTATATGGTAGCTATTGAATCATATCATTTAAGCACGTTGGTATACATCGGTAACATTACTTACTATAAAGTTAGAAATGTAATTTTTATCAGGTTGCAAGAAGTATATTAAGAAAAAATAAAATAGATTGTTACGCGTTAGATGTTAAGAAAAGGTCAGGACTAGGTGTTTCGACGCCTTGGGTTGAAGCAGACTTTTACCCTCCAGGCTTAACAAGCACCACCATCTTTAACTATGAAACAGTTTGTGTACATCTACATTAATATTTTTAGGGTTCCGTAGCCGAATCGCAAAAAACTGAACCCATGACGTGACTTTCTGTCTGTTTGTCTGTTATATAAAAGTAGTTACAATATAAAATACGTAGAAACGCTCCCTCTCAAACTTGACACCACAACGTCTAAAAACGGTAATAGGTAATAGTTGGCATATGAACGTCATTGCACAAGGGTACCGGGAAACCGAAGCGACTACCTCGTTTACCGCAGGAAATTCAAAGCGTTCGCAATATTCTCAAACGGAATAATTATTTCTTTTGCGCGTTTCATTTATGAACAGGAAATTATTCAGTTTCAAAAGTAATGGTTTTCAAGTGAATGGGTAAAATAAAATGAGAGTAAATATGTTTTTACAAAAACATACGGTTTGTGTTCACCTGCAGCTGCCGTTTGAATATCATGTTTTTTTTTCTATATCATTTTATCATTTCCACGTATGTAAACGAAGCGTATAACTCAGTTGATATCATTTGATAACTACAAATTTTGTCTAAATATTATTTCAAAATTCTAGCTACTGAAAAATATTTTATTATTTTACAAAGCTAAAACTAAGTTCAAAGTTTACCTCTTAAGTTTACCTCCGACCTCATTGCTATTTAATATGGCAGGTGATAGAAATAATTTTAGCCGCTTTTCAGCTGCTCTTATATTCAGATTCCATTCTCAAATAATGTAGGTGAGTCCGAAATATAGTAGACTTAAAAAAAACATTTTCCTGCTAACATTAGCAACACGTACGAAGTTAAAAAGTGTACTGCATAAAAAAAGAGAACAAAACGCATAGTTATCACAGAGAAGCAGACTATAAATTACAATGAAAATGCAACCGAAAAATCCTCTTATACCCTCCCGGTTAGTTAGGCCGTGCAAGCTCATTACCGATGCATTTTAAGCTTATCTGCGAAGTTGAGGATACTGTGAGAGCAGTGAGCGAAAAGCGTGTGATGGGTCAAAATAATTTATAGCGTAGTTTTTTCTAAGCGATGATTATGATAGATGCTAAATTAATACTCAGATATTTAGTAATATAAGTGACTTTTTCATAAATATCATGGACCATCTTTGAGCGATTTGAAAGGATTGTAACAAACAAATATTGCCAGTACCTATAAGTATCTTAATATTTGGAAGAATAAAAAGACCGTTAGCAACAGCGTAAAATCCGTACTAGCCCAAAATACGTCTCGGAATATCAACGCCTAATGCAGTAATTATGTTCTGTCTGCTAAATAAACTGGCAGATATGTGCTAAATGTTTAATGCTCCTTCTTTTCCCGTAATTCACTCACTAAATGTGTAACCCGTACTCATTAATGAACGATCAAATCCTTTTATATTCTTTTCGGTTTTACAAAGAGTTTTTTGTAAATTTATCGTCACAATACGCTATAGTAATTATTAATTTATTTATTTGGTTCCAATGAAAGGGTTATTTAATAAAAGATAATTGAAAATCTGAGAAAAATACGTGATTTGCTTTAAATTTAATTTTGATGAGTTATTATTATATTATTACTAAGTACAAACATTAATGTTTTTTACGCCAGTCTGATGTTAAGTAGAGGAGAAATGAATTAAACTACTCTTATCAAAATTCATATTTGTAACGCTATAATGATGAAAGATAATCCTTTTTTTTTAAAAGAATGCTTAAATTCAAATTTTATTCAACCGTCATGAGATTGCTCCCCAATGAATTTAACGAAAAGGTTTAACATTATAATAACTGACTTACCAACTATACATATAAAAATCAAAGTCTTGACTGACTCATCAACGCAGGGCCCAAACCCGTGAACCTATATAGCTGAAATTTTGCACAGACGTTGATCTTGAGACTCTTACGCCAGATAAGAAAGGATTTCCCGAAATTCCCACGGAAACAGGAAAAAACGGGATTTAAGTTTTATGCGTGTGAAGCCGCTTTGCCGCACATTCTGCTAACTCCACATTACTGCCGTAGTTTTAATTAGCACCGGTTTAGGTATAAATTCATGGTTTATACTTTAACTGCACCGGTGTTCTGTTAACCGCATAACGTAGTTAAATTTTAATGCTTAAACTCAGTGCTGGTTTTTGTGTTTTCACTTTACATTTAAGAGTGACTCCACTTAATGGCAAACGTGATAATTCTGCAAGTTTCTCTTTTAAGTAAAATTGTAAAAACGTTTTGTTTGTTTAGTATTTATTCTGTTTGTGAAAGATTTCAACTGTTTAAAGTGTGTATTTAACGAAGGTGCTGCTTTTTAGGTTGTGGAGGGTTGTTATCATAAGCTTTTACTGGTTGAAACTAGTGAGCAGCTTAGTACATTATTAACTTACAGATATCATTTAAAAACAAATTATTGAATGTCGGGTTTATATAAACAACGACATTTTTTTCAATCTCGTACTAACATACCAACTGGTATTTACGTATTCGATAAATATCAACACACTTTATAACCCTAAATATATATGTATTTACTAAGAACTATGTCCCAAAAATTATGGAAGTTTGATTTTGCGCGCATATCCGCTGTTTTGAACGTTCCAAAAAGCAAACCTAATTAATTATGCGTATTACAATATATGTATAGTAACTCATAAAACATTTATCAAACACTAAACTATAAAATCATAAGTTCCAGGAACCCAACAGTTCAATTTTGCAAAGTATATTGACTCAACATCAAATTAATCTCACTTTGTACTTGTATTACGCTCATACATTTTAAATTAGAGCGTTTGCTTTATAGAAGTGGCTTCAGTACTTTGACTCACTCAACTTGTGTCGAGATGTTTATATTACTGGATGTGGCTCGGATGAAACAAGACGATTTTCAACGAGAATTAAAGGTTAAAAAGAGTATTTAAATTCTGTTAGTTTTACTCTATGTTTTTACTGTTTGATTCGTTACATGGAAATGCTTATACGCCTTCAAACAAGTCCGTATCTATCCAGCTTTTAATAAAAACATTTGAATGTTTTTGATGAAATAAGTTCATCAGCTTTGCTCGCTAAAGTTAGGCAGCTCTGTATGTAGACTTCAAAAAAAAATTTAAATGAATAAAGTAGACACGAAGTATTTATTCATTCATGGCTTTAACTCAGAATTATCTTAAGTCAATACAATATTCCTAAAATAAATGAGTTTACGTAAATTTTGAAGCAGAAACAATTTTAGCTCCGTAATATCAATGCTTTATCTGTAATAACACGGCTAAGTATGGCTTTTAGTCGCAATGTTTTCCCTTTAAACATCTCATCCTTTAGATACACACAGTAAGTGCTAAGGTTCATATAAAATAACAATGTGAATTCGGGTTATATGTATAGTGAATTTACAATAATATATTAAATCGAGCTCATGTGCCTGAACGAGATAACTGATTCAGCAATAGATATTTTTTGCTACCCGTCGTATATTTTTTAAATGAAATAATTTTATTTTCAAATTTTTATATCCATCGGTTTTATTTTGCTTTGATTTCCAATTTTTGGTTTTCCACTTTTATCTGAATGACAGCTGCGAGCAGTTATCGACCGCACGTCAATCAACGGCGACAAGACAAAAGTCGGTTTGAACAGGGCTTCAACTCTTGCATACCAACATTTATTTCTAGTTTCAAAATCGCTTCATTTCAATAACAAAGTATAGGAACATGGCCATTTATATGAACCCTGTAACTGGTTTTTCAACGGTGATGAATCCTTTTGAAAGATATTTCATTTTATTCTACGGTAGCAGTCTAGTGCGGTCTTTATATATTAGACGTTGACAGCGGTAGGATAAAATAAAACATGTAGTTTTCAAGAGCTTTCATATGGCAAAGGGTTCGTTACGGAAAAGTTGGTAACAGTTAAACAATGTTAAAATAATGGATGAAAAATGACTTTAAATATTATTCACAATGCCTTACATCTGTGTTACAAAAGTTTTTTGTCCAATCCGCAGCCATGTTTAAATCATTAAATTTAATGTTAAACACTGACAATTTAAAGTTTGTTCAGCGACCGTTTCAACTTTGATACGTTCAACAAATAATGTTGTTTATTGTGCCGCTCGAAGTCGGACATCCAACACATATTGCTCGGAATGAATTTGATGGCTCATACATCACAATGCATCATTCGGGTCATTCAAAGCAAAAATAATCTAGAATTTTATATTGAAATTTATGTTTAGTGGAAAGCTATTTGCAGTTAAGTTCTAAGTATAACATTAAGGTCAGAGAAATTGAGAGAAGTTAAAGATGTAGGTGAAGTAGAATTTCTAAACTAGAACAGGAATTTGTTGGTAAGCAATGTAGATATTTTTCACACAGTTTTTGGACGTAAACGTATGGGTTCATGTGTTTGTGTTTTTTTTGTATGTACAGGTCTAGACAAGATCACATTGAGGCATTTGCCTCAGTGAGCAATAGCGAACTTAGATACCGCGAGCTGTGGTTAAAGTCCCACGAGGAACAAACTGTGAACAGTACCAACAATATTCTTCCTATGTGTAAAAAAATTGTTTTGTTCTTCTTTCTTCATGATACGAATACGACAGAATACGACTCTCGAGAGAGAGTGGTGACGTTGTCAAATGTTATGATAGTTATTTCTACAGTAACGCAGTACTTTAACAAGTACTAACTTCGATATCATAACTTATTGAAAAAAACCGGTCAAGTGCGAGTTGGACTCGCGCATGAAGGGTTCCGTACCCCATCCCCCTTAATTTTTTTTTTCATTTTTAGTATTTGTTGTTATAGCGGCAACAGAAATACATCATTTGTCAAAATTTCAGCTTTCTAGCTATCACGGTTAATGAGATACCGCGTGGAGACAGACAGACAGACAGACAGACAGACAACGAAGTCTTAGTAATAGGGTTCCGTTTTACCCTTTTGGTACGGAACCCTAAAAAAGACATTTAAAAAACCATTATTAAGTTGAGTGATGCATATAAATAACTAATAGGAAATGTAACACCTAATACATTACATGCCGCCAGACAAACATATTGTAATACAACAGCGATCATTCACTGCATTGTTCTATAGTTCGAACCATTTACGGATCATTGTGCCAATAATGTATTTCCAAGCTTGTTAAATAATAAATCATTGTTGTACGCGCCAGCCAATCTGCGTTGACAGCAAAATAATATTACGATTCTTTTATAGCCCATTTTCAGTGGATAAAAATCAACAAAAACTGAGCGGACGAAACTAAATAACAGTGTAGTTGATCAAATAACTCGACCCCATTCACGTTGTTACCGTTCGGACTAAAAGCCCAAAAGTTTCATCGAAAAATGAAGCCTTGTGACGTATAGTGGTCCTACTGTGTTCGGAATAAAATGGAGTTTTGTCAGTAAGTGAATTAACCGCTGTCCTTTATTCAGAGCCACTATCAAAGCTGTGTTTAATAAACTTTTATTGTCTGTCAACACTTTAAAAGGGCAATGTTACAAACACTCCCGCGTGTATGAAATGATTGCTCGAATACTCGTCATGCTACTTCAAATGTGTTATGTGAAATTGTTTACAGTGAAAGATTTTTGGGCGACGACTTTTTCGCTTTGATCAGATGAAATCAAATTACAGTTAGATCAAGTCCCCCCAAAGGGAACCAATGAACTGAAACCAAAAGAAGCGAGGTAGCTCTCTCTCGGCAAAGGATAAAGAGGTTACTTGGATTTACGGGAAACACACGGGCCCAAAGTCGGCTTTGAAACTGCTAAGCCAAACTCTTTTAATTATTCTCGACTGTCTAAAATTCCCGTCAAACTTTTACGGATCGCGTTAATGAACTCCGATGGCTAATGAGCTTTACATAATCCGTACGAAGGCAAACAGCTCCACAATGAATAATCTCTCACAATACCAAAAACAACATTATTTAAACAAGCGTAAGTATTTTAGTGAATAAACATATTTTATGAAAGATCACTTTTAATTATAATATTTTCAAATTTTAATGTAAGTTAGTACCGTCTAAGCTACTATTTAAATAGCACCTTTGTGTCCAAGTCGAATAAAGCTAACAAGCATGTTTCAAGTATTTTACTACAGCTGCGGGCATCATAAATATTTATTAGACTTTATGTAAAACTTATGTAGATGTTCTTTTTAAAGCAAATGAGAATATTGTGTAGCAAAATGCTACGCCGTAGTCAGTTGCTACGAGTAGGCAGATAAACCCAGAGTTGAGTTACAATGTTTCGTGTCAAAAGTGACGTTTGAAGACATCAAGGAATTACGACTTTCCTTGTAAGATACTGACCTGCTTACATGTTATATATTATGTACACAGATTTCGGACAAATAAAATCCATTGTATGAAACAATTTCCATATATTACCGGAGTTGTTACGAAATGTTCGCACCGCGTCCGTCTGTGTAACAATCTTGGTCAGTTTGTACACAATACGTCAGCGGGTAATCCTCTAGAGGCGTTTACGGACCGACACGGGGGCGTTTGTATATTTATTGCCTTTAACAGCTATAAAAATGTTGCGAACACACATTAGTGAGACTAACCGGCGGCACGCGAGAAGCATGCCGTGATGACGGGCCGTTTCCGTCTCGCAGCCGGGTAATGTGTTAACTTTAGTTGCTTTTCACACCAAAATAGGGAAAATGAAATATTTGCAACATTAAGTGGTGTAAGCTGGTTTTATGCCGCGTTTGCGCTACGTACATGGACATAGGGTTACCTACGGACGCTTACATTGAGAATGTGAACAGCTGACGCGGACCTTTTTAAGCGTGAACTAAACACGCTTTGCTCGGAATGTGTCCAATTCACAGTTTGCGTGCAACAGTTACGGGGCACAACCGTGAATCGGTTTTAGCTGTGGATAATATCCTCAAACACTAAAATAGCTTTAGGGTAAGTCCATAACTATGGCCTACTTAAATCTTGTCTGAGTGACAACAACGTGAATGTCAAAAAATACTGTTTGTAATAACATTGAAATATATAAAAATATTCTTTCTGAAGTAAACGTTTATTTTTGCAATGAAATCTTTTTAATGAATTTATGTAAGTACATACCTTCATAGGTATGTAGCAATATTATTTGATTAAGTAGAAAGCCTAATCCACTATACTGGATGTGTACAGAAAAAAAAAATGTAACTGCAGATTCAATTCACAATACAAACATTTTGTATGGGGTGCAATGCCCAAGCATTAAAACTATGTTGGTTTTGCAGATTTGATTGTGCTGCACTACGCGAAGTGGAAATGCACTTTTAACGGATAAACAAGCCGTCAAATAATATTTAGGCTTCGTGTTTCAATAAAAATACGGACAATTTAAACACAAAAACTAAGAGGATAAAACACTCTGTTTTTTTTTTATTTGTAAAAAATCATTTTATTTTTGTAAATAATTTTATGAACGATGAAGTTCCACGTAAAAACTTGTTGAACCACACTAATTAGATAAGTACAATAGACCAGTCAGCCATTTTATCATACATTACACACTACTACGTAGATTATATTACATTAGTACATACTCCGTAGTACCAATCGTAATAGTACCTACCGTAATCAGAAACCTGAAGTCTGACAATTCAGGGGAAGGTTTCGTGAATTGCCTTCTTGTTAATACCTTATACTTGTAATCACATTGGTCTGACACCGTGATTGCCATCCAAGATTTTGTGTTTTACCTGACTTCCAAGAGGGCAATGCAGCATTTTTTTCTTCAATCTGTGGTGTCAACACAACAAATTATGTTGCAATGCCTTAACTGTAATTGACAGCTGTGTTGTTGGGAAGTTTGTTCATCACCACTTCTTCTTTCCAACCATAACACTAGGAAGTGGTGAATGGGGGGCGCTTTTGGGGGTGCTGTCCTTTGTAAAATTTGACGTGAAAAAGTGCTAATCTAATTAGCCTACTTTCAATAAATGCTTTTGACTTTGACTTTTGACTTTTGTCCGTCTTGGGGTGGAACCGTGTCTATTAAATAAAAAAAATATATATAAAAGATTATGTTGAAGATTCACATGGTTTGAACAAGTAATATATAAAAATGTTAATGAAATAAAATCTTAATAGTTTCCATGACTATACTTACCTACCGTTTCCCGGCCATCTTTAAACTAAACCAATAGTTGAAACACGAGACCATAATTACTGGTGCCGTTAGAAGAATGTACCGAGAACTGTGGCAAGTACAGACCACTATATTAATGAACGTCCGACACGCGATTAATGGTACATAGTCTTCTTGTATTGTAGTTTAGGTACATATGTCTGAATTTCAGTGATATTGTTCTGTTTAAGACTGTATTTACACAACCAGTGATATTTGAGGATTAGTAAAATTAGCTTTAGGATATTAGTCTTAGGTATATTTAATATTTTTTGGGGTCTAATCTTCTTCGAACTCTTAGGTTCTTTTTGAATCTATTGATAAATCATAAGTCCCGTATATATAACTAGGTTCTGCCAGCGGTTTCACCCGCGTCCCGTGGGATCTACTCGGCGGGCCCGTATAAAAAGTAGCCTTTAGCCTTCCTCGATAAATGAGCTATCTAACACTGATTTTTTTTTCAAATCAGTCCAGTAGTTCCTGAGTTCAAACAAACAAACTCTTCAGTTTTATAATATAAGTATAGATATCCCACTTATAGTGTAATGTATGTGTACCATACAGACACATAATGATGTACGTACCATCACTTAGGACTAACTCGGTTTTTTCCACGTGAACTAGCGATTATTTTCTCAGAATGCCAGTCTTAAGTTCCTACTGCGAGAACGGAATACTTCTCGTTTGAAAGAATATTTGAAGAGACACTTTTTCTGTTACCCAACCGTGTATCTTTTGAAAAACATGTTTAACTCATTTAAGGGGATCAAGCAAGGAAACAGCCCAAGTTTTAAGGACCCTGTATATGGGAACATAGTTCTTTATTTAAATACTAGCTGTTTTCACGCGGTTTAACTCGCGTTCCGTGGGAAATACTGGCCGTATCCGGATAAAATAGAGTCTATAGCACTCACGAAAAATGTAGCTTTCTATCAGTGAATCATTTTTTAAAATTGGTTCATTACTTTCAGAGAATACCGCCTACAAACAAACTTACAAATTTATAAATTTACAAACAATTTTACCTCTTTATAATAGGTATTAGTATAGATTAAAAAAAAAAAAAAATAACGATCCTAATGAGGCTAAGCTGTATTCTGTGATAATCTATTTAATTATTTATCGAATATTCTATTAAATACTAAGTTAGTCTACATAATTAAGGCTGTATTCGCAGAAGCAGTCTTGTCCATAAAGGTCATGAAAATAATAGCCCTAGAATAGGTAAATCCTGCAAATCATGCTTCGATTAATTAACCTTAAAGAAATTAATTCACAGTTAGGACTATTTCTGAGAAAACATTGTTTTATTATAAAAACTAATTCCAGCGAAACTGAATAAGAAATACTACTTAATAAAAAAAACTGTCTATTGTTTTCCTGTTACATTTTTGTTTTATTGTATGAATACTAAGAGCTCTAGCACACTGCAGATTTTCGATCGGCCGACAGTTTGATCGGGCAGTTTGGATACCGCGCTCACTAGACCAACTATTTAGTCTGGTTGGTGGTGGGTGCGCATATCTAGCCAACAGTCGGCCGATTGTATACCAATC
This sequence comes from Heliothis virescens, assembly GCA_002382865.2. Lineage (NCBI taxonomy): Eukaryota > Metazoa > Arthropoda > Insecta > Lepidoptera > Noctuidae > Heliothis > Heliothis virescens. The sequence continues at coordinate 6,049,791 of NWSH02000019.1, forward strand.
AATTGAATTTTCCCGAATTTAATGGAATAAGATAGTGTAATATCAGCCCGCAAAATGAAACACGTTTGGACAAAAACATTGATTTTGTAATTGAAAAGTATATCGATGCACACAATACCCTTAATTACACAAAAGTTTATCACGTGCAAATAGTATTTTCTCTTAATTTTGACATCATCATGATGATATTGTAATTATTATAACATAGAGGCATCGCAAATCATCATTGGTATTTTTAATTATAGGCTGATATCACTGCATGATATTTCAAGACCAAGAATTTTGAAGTANTAAGAGCTCTAGCACACTGCAGATTTTCGATCGGCCGACAGTTTGATCGGGCAGTTTGGATACCGCGCACACTACACCAACTATTTAGTCTGGTTGGTGGTGGGTGCGCACATCTAGCCAACAGTCGGCCGATTGTATACCAATCAATTGAATTTTCCCGAATTTAATGGAATAAGATAGTGTAATATCAGCCCGCAAAATGAAACACGTTTGGACAAAAACATTGATTTTGTAATTGAAAAGTATATCGATGCACACAATACCCTTAATTACACAAAAGTTTATCACGTGCAAATAGTATTTTCTCTTAATTTTGACATCATCATGATGATATTGTAATTATTATAACATAGAGGCATCGCAAATCATCATTGGTATTTTTAATTATAGGCTGATATCACTGCATGATATTTCAAGACCAAGAATTTTGAAGCAGCGGTGGAGTTCAAGACTAAAATAACAATTTAGTTATTTCTTTCGTCCTTTTCTATCGTATGCTTGAAAAAAGATCTGGGAAAGAGATAAATTATGTACTCTCAGTTTTGCTTTTTTGGCATGTGACAAAATCTGTTATTTGGTTTCCTTGGTGATTGTTTTACTTGGCTAAATTATGTAGTACATTACTTATAGTGTCAGACGTTGTGTTAATTGTCAATTTAACTTGTTGGAATGTTGATTGTATAAAAGTCTGATATTTTTTCATTCAGAATTTACGGGATATAGCGTATAATATTTTTACAATAATTCTATAGTTTTAGTGCACGAATTCTATTCAGATCGACAAAAAGCAATTGTGTGAACTCTGTGGTACAATGCCCTGTTTTGTTCCCGGGTGCAAATCCCGTTCATCATGAAATGAAACAGACTACGAACTATTGACTTTCCATCGGTAAGTTTTTGGTAAATTAGAAGTGAGATGACCTGATAATCGGATATAAATATTACTTATTCATATTGCAGTAAAAACTACACGTAAAATCTATTTGAGTAGAAGTTCTTACGATTTTTTTTAATGTATTTTGATCATACATCGTCTTATATGTAGCCGAAAATTTAATTTTACAGATTTGAAAGCTGCTCGGGATCGACATTCACGTGCCCTCCAAGTGTCTCCTGTACAGTGACTCCTTTACGGAAGCTACTTTAATCCCACAAAGCGATCTAGACCCGGGAATCAAACCCACAAGACCCCGTGCACAGTAGTCACGATTG
>NWSH02000019.1:6053437-6065856 GCA_002382865.2 Heliothis virescens
TAGTTTTGCCTTTTTAGGGTTCAGTAGCCAAATGTCAAAAACGAACCCTCATAAATTCGTCATGTCTGTCCGTCCGTCCGTATGTCACTTTATTCCGAAACTATTAAGACTACTCAATCAAAACTTAGCAGAATGTATTATATTTTCAGTTTTATGGTTTTTATACAAAAAAAAGGTAAACTACAAGGTTCGTAAATCTAAAAAAGTATATGTTTNAGTAATAATGTCCATTTTTATTTGCTCCTCGTGGTTTTGACACCATTTAAGCCGTGATTTAAAAAAGGATCTGCTCTGCTTCATGTCCTCATACACTCTGCCAACTGACGGTTTTCCATGCGACAGCCAAATGTGGAACTTGTCCCTAGCCAACCTGTGAGCGTAACTGACGTGATTATTCCAGCCTATGACATTTATATATTTGTACGAAAAACAAAGTAATTCTATGTTTGTAGTTTGGCTACTCATGGATAATAGGTACATGTATTTTTCATAGATAATTGACGGAATCCTTCATGCGCGAGCCCAACTAGCACTTGGCCGGTTTTTCATAAAGGCGGCGCTATATGTATGACAGCCGTATGTTACAGTCAAAACTCTTTACCAGTCCAAGCGTCTATTAACTGGTTATAGTATAATACTGGCTTTTGCACGCGGCTTTGTCCGCGTTTACTCGTCTCGACTTCATGGATTCTACATAATGGATTATACACATATATATATATATATATACTTAATAGATATACAGGTATTACATTGATTTATTGTGCATGCTGTGGTGTCCTATAAGTGAAGGAGTACACTAACAACATACCCATTGTTTATATCTTTTGTTGGAGATCCTAAATTAATTAATAAATTTTCGGTGGGTTTTAGGCTATCTATATCCGATGTCATCCGAATTGATCCAGTCGTTTCAGTTTTAACATGTAACAAATATCAAACTTATACATTTATAAGATTAGTATGAGCTCCTGAAAAGATCAGTTTCTAGCTAAATCTATACTAATATTATAAGGAGGTAAAATTGTTTGTAAATTTGTAAGTTTGTTTGTAGGGGGTAATCTCTGGAAGTAATGAACCGATTTAAAAAAATATTTCACCATTCGAAAGCTACATTATCCACAAGTGACATAAAATATGTATAACCATACATATTTTACCTGGGTACGGGCAGTAATTCCCACGGGACGCGAGTGTAACCGCGGGAAAACGGATAGTAGTTAACACAAGCTAAGATTCCATTAGGTGGGTATAGCGATTCTAAACAGTATTTTAATCAACCCCAAAATTGAAATGGTTTTTAGAGTTGTTTTCTATGGTCATACAATGGCTAAGAGTACACATCAATCAGTTAATGAAATCACTTTGAACCTGCTCAATTGAGCAGAACGTCAAAAGTGTGCGCTTAAAACTGCGTGTGACTGATTCTGCTATAAGAAATTACTTTCGACTGATTTAGTGTTTTGACTACAACATTGGAAGGCATTCTACTCAATGCAGACGACCATAGTCTGAGGACAAGAATACTCCAATAAAACTCTTTCTTGGTTTTTATGCCAAGCAAGAGGATGCCATCCTTGTTTTTCACCTGAATTATGTACAATTATGAGCAGTATGGAAATAGTTTATGAATAAAAATATACTTTCAATAATTTAAGACTGGCAGCTTATAGACCAAACTATCGGCCGACTAGTTGAATATGCGCGCGCAGAAGATTTTCATACTGTTCAAGCCTTCGACCGATAGTTGGCCAACTATTTGATTGGCCAATCGGTCAAACTTTTTAGTCGGGCCGATAAAGTTTGGTCAATGTGCGCGCTCCCATACATCTCCGTACATTTCAAACGACCGATCAAACTATCGGCCGATGAAAAAATCTGCAGTGTGCGAGCGCTCTTAAAGTACTTTAATATATTAAAGTTTTTCAAGCCTCATTCTATGTAAATAGACAGCTATATTAACAAACAGATTATGTTATGATGCAATCAGTAATCCGCTTAACAGTCGCGTATAATTATATAGCGCGGCCGGATTAACGGTCAAATGGATTAAAATAAATACAAAATGAACATTAAATAAAATATTTATATTTAAGTGACTACCTATTCACTTATCGGTGAAATTTAAAAGTGAAAGAGATTGAAAGCTAATGATATACCTACTAGGGTAGGTAGCCAAGGGGTTCCTACAGCTAAACAAACTCTGAACGTGTCATTAATGTAGGTTTCTATTATAAACTTAGTGGGTGTCGTATTAATGTATTATTACTGACAAGCATTCACCCGCTTCCCCTAGGTACTACGGCTAAAAATGACACTATAGCTTTCCTCGATAAATGGCCTATGTACCAACGAAAGGTTATTTGAATCCTGAGAATCCAAGATTAGCAAGATCAAGCAAATAAACAAACTCTTCAGGTCTATAATATTAGTACAAAATATACAAACAAATAAACCTTAGTTCTCAGAATGAAATAGGTGTATACCTACCCCTACTTGTGTAGGTACTTGTCAATAAGTGACTTCGTTATGAATAATACATCTAATATGGTAGGAAAACAAAGTTCCGAGCCAGGTTCATCCGCCAACTTTTCACTAACGAAATATAAGTTTTAAGCTTGTGTGCCTAAACTGACGGAAATTCCTCCTTCGGTAACATCATAAACAAACAAAAAAGTTTTACATACTTCGGCCTTAAAAACAACATGAAATGTGCCGCTTCAAAATAGAACTTTGGAAACATTTTATTTGTGTTACCAAGTGATATTTACAAGAGCTAGTTAATTTTTCAATTTGTATTTTACGGGTTTTTGTTTGAATAGAATGTGCAATTGTGCATTGTCATCACGTTTTGCTGGTTCTTTCACTTTGCATAGGTAGACTTCTTCGAATAAAAACTACAAATATTGATCATCACACTTCTTCAAGGCAGGTTGGGAATTTAAGACGTTTAGTTTCAGAATTGGTCACATTGTGTTTTGTTTCGCAATTAATTATTCAGTAAGACCTTCATATGGGTACTTTGAAAGTAAGTTATTATTCAGTACACTTATACACTTCTGTAGGTAGTTACTAGTTGCCAACCCTCACATCCATACTGTTGACTTAATCTAGGGTATCAAAACTTCTCCATTTAACCTTTAAAATGTCTTCCATGTTACTGTGTGTGTGTAACCCTCTTAGTGTACTCTTGCTGCCTATTGACCTGACATAATCACTTACCACATTTTTACGACCCTCACGAGACATGAAAGCCGGGACGTCCGGGTTTCTTAACAATAGTAAGGAAATCTCTTCATAGATGTAAATTATTCTATTTGAACGCTTTTTGTTACATTTTGACATGTTATATTTTACTAGCTGTTCCTCGCGGTTTCACCCGCGTCCTGAGGGATGTAGTTCAATCATTTTATGCTGTCCTGGTATATAGTAAGCAGTACCATCGACACTTGATTATTAGTATGTTTATGTAAGATATGTTGTCCTGGTACAATAACAAATACACTAACAATATTTGAAAGCATTTTTATAAAAGAGAGAGACAGGGCGCCTGGTGGAATATTGTTGTCTTTGTCATTTCGTGCATGACGTCATTGACATGTCTTTTGTTTAAAAAAAATTCAAAGCATTTTTATAAGTGAGTGAGAGAGACAGAGCGCCTACTCGAGTGGCCTATTCGAATATTGTTGTCTTTGTCATTTTGTGCGTGACGTCATTGACATGTCATTTGTTTTTAATGATTTGAAAGCATTTTTATAAGTGAGAGAGAGAGAGACAGAGCACCTAGTCGAATATTGTTGTCTTTGTCATTTTGTGCGTGACGTCATTGACGTGTCATTTGTTTTTAACAATTTGAAAGCGTCTTCCCTCAGATTCATGAAAGGCAACATTACCCTGAGGCATTTCAGCAGCGACTGTGAGAGACAGAGAGCCAAGTTCAATCTTGTTTTCTTTGTCATTTCGCACAAGACGTCACTGACGGGTGTATTCTATCTCTGTACCAAATTTCATCAAAATCGGCTCACTGGTGTAGGCTTGAAAGCGTAACAGACAGACAGACAGAGTTACTTTCGCATTTATAATATTCATAGGGATAATGGCGTCTATTCGTGGACGTCAAATATTTTATGTACGAACAGTGATTCGGTGTAAAAGGAAACGTAATAGTAATGGAAAAGTTGAATTATTTAATTGTAGAGCTCAGTTGAATTATTTAAATATAGCTTGTTGCGTTGTTTTTAAACTTCAATATTATTCTTATTATAAAAATTATGACTGTCACTTACTCATTTTTAAAGTATTATAGTACAGCACGTACGTAGTAGATGTTAGTTTTCATTTATTAAATTGACTATGTAGAATTGTTACGCAAAATCATATAAGCGTTTTGTGACAATACCGTGCCGTAGGTTGTGCATAATATAGTTTAGAGCTAATATTCGCTTGAGGGCTTTCCTATATAATACGATAGCTAGCAATGCAATTAATGAAATGTATGAAAGTTTGTTTATGAGAAGACGTACTGTTATTATTGACTGCTGAGCACGAGGTCTCGGGTTCGATTCCCGGGACGGGCCGAAATCGCTTCGTGGGTTTTAGAAACTTTCACAAAGCAGCCCGGTGTTGGAAGTTGGTGATTGATACACCCATGCATCGGAGAGCAATTTAATGTCGGTCCTGCGCCTGATCTCTCTCCGGTCGTGTCGGATTGCCGTCCCATCGGGTTATGAGAGTAAGGCAATAGAGAGTGCACCTGTGTCAGCGCAAATGCTTGTGCACTATAATATGTACTGCGCAGCTGGCTGATCTCCTTATATGAGAACAGCCGCTGTGGCCGGTAATGAGCGAGGACTAGGACGCCATCATTATTGTAAGTACGTAAAACAAATCTAACAAGCGATTTGTTTTGATATTAAATAAGAGGGCTTTATTCTGAAGTTATCTACTAAAATTATATGAAATACTAATTTCAATAATATTTTCACTGTGATAGCTGTGTAATAGTTGGCTTCAAGCTAAGAGATATCAAATTACTTTTATTAGAATAAGATTTCAGTCTCGTGTCTTCATGGCTTCCAAATATTATAACTAAATGTGTATAATGTGTTCTACGAATTCTTTTGATATCAACTAGTTTCAACCATTGACGGGGAGTTTTGTGTTTGGACTTTATGTAACCACGATACATCGTATTTTGCTCGTTGAGAACGTATTTGAAACTAGTTTGTTGCATTGGTTTTACTTGTATATGACACTATGCAACTAAATTGTGCCTAACACAGAAACAGTGTTATTATGGAATCAAAATGAATATCGATATGAGTAGTTTCTAAAAGGCATGTAATTTTCGTTTCGTCCATTGTTTTAAGTGCGTCTTACACCGGAAAAATACCTCATCATTGCAAAGTGCTTACTACCATTCATCTTCATACCTACTGATTTATGAGTCCGAACTAACTATCGGCCGACTAATAGTCTGCAGTGTGCGAGTGCTCTAATTGTTCCAATTACGAATTAAGCGTTCCTAGAAACAATAGATATTTATGAAAACAAAATAATGTAATTTAAAAACTTCTATCTATGGGATCTAGCGCTATTGTCGACCCAACCTACGTCCCAGGAGGTAGCTTATTTTGTGAAGTATGAAAATTCACTTTCCGTCGTACGCTAAATCACCCCAAAGTTGCGGAAACTTTTTAAGAGCGAACCCTTGCACGTCACTCTTAGACCTTTTTACAAAACACCTGACAATGGCTACAAATTTTACCCTTAGAGAATTGAAATACTGAACTTTAGTGAAATATAGTACGCAGTCGCTCCACATTATAACCGCGAAATACCTGTATTAATTCAGCAAGGTACACGATTAGCTGTTAAACTACTATATCAAAGAGTATTAAAGTCCCGAGATTGAAATTTCGTCACTGCTTAATTGTCAAATTAATATGGAATAAAATCACATTTGAATGAATTTCTGTGTAATGTCAAGTAATTTCTAAGTACGTATTATTATATTATACACCAGCGTTTTGTTTAGCTTTTATAAAGCAAATATGGCTTTTGAAAGGCATCCGAATTATACGTCATTCGTAGGTAAATGGTAGAAGTTTCTCGCAATGCTATTATCGAGGGCTCAAGAACTTAGGCTGCGTAATAATGCCTTTGGGCCTCCTTAGAGATTATGACCGTTAGACGTCCATGGATGTACGTACAACTAACATTACAACAAAGGATAATTTTGAGGCCATATTCTGAAAAAGCTTGCAGACTAAACCATTAGCTGAACTTATAACATAACGACGAATAAAAGTGAGTGTCTCCCTTGGTAGATGTAAGGGCGTTATCTTAACCTTCAGGAGCTTTGATACAATTTTTGTATAGTGTTTGTAGGTTAACGGTGTACGAAAAAGAAGAAATTGTCGCTAAATAGTGTAAAAATATTTTTCAATTTCTATCGTATTGCATGTGTACTAATCCTGCAGATAGTCCTTAAAGTTAAATAAGAAACGCTCGAAGTCTACACATTTTTATCACCTACCTATTATTATTCCTTACTTAGTCCAAAATGCTCCATAAACCAAGACGTAAATTCAAGAAACCATGACTGTTCAAACGGGACCCTGCAATAAATATATCGCTTAATCCCGATGGATGTTCGAAGCCGCAGGGCAGCGCTAATTTGCTATCTTAACATTTCCTACATTTACTTTGTAAGTTTCCCAAGAAATCCTATTAGCATTTTACAGCGCTGTAGCGGATTTTTTTATCAAATCATTGTACCTCGTTAGATACTGTAAATATCACGGTACTTAGCTGGATCAAAGAATATTATACATAATCCTGGACAGAAGATCCTTCAAAACGTCTCGAAGCTTACTAAGTGTTTACTCTTTGAGAAAACTATAGAAAAATGAGGAGCTCCTGAGTTATCATCTATACTAATATTATAAAGCTGAAGAGTTTGTTTGTTTGTTTGTATGCGCTAATCTCAGGAACGACTGGTCCGATTTGAAAAATTCTTTCAGTGTTAGATAGCCCATTTATCGAGGAAGGCTATAAGCTACTTTTTTGCCGGGTGCGGCGAGTAGTTCCCACGGGACGCGGGTGAAACCGCTGGCAGAAGCTAGTTTTTGATATTTGTGAAGATTTTGCGCAAGCAGGTCAGGAAAATATATTTTAATTTAAATATATTTCCTGACCTGGTTACTTTACACATGAAGATATCGTTTGCTTAAGTGCATTCAATTTTATAGCCTATGCATGCTAATGTTTTTTTAATCTACATGGTAAAAGCCACTCGGGCTGCAGCGACACGCAATATTTTTCCACGATTTATTAGTAACTAAGTTCGAATAAACTAAGTAAAGTACGTTATTCTAATGCAGTTTTTACAAGAAAATTTAACTTTATTTTTGTATTGTTGTTGTTGTATTTTCCAAAAAGAATTTGATTACTTTATTAAATTAATGTTTAGTTACACATTTATACACACATAGTCATACATTTTTAGTTTACAACGTGTCAAATTATTGTAATTAATTTAACTTATCATGAAGAAGTTTATGAACTCTGTACACTCAAATGCTTATTAACATAAGACACTTATCTATATAAAGATTACCTCAAAAAATCTTTACGAAGAAGGCGCTAATGAAACAAGCACTTACACTTAACGATGTCGTATCCCGACGTGTCTGCAATAACGTTAATCTATGCAAACACTTGCGCTAACGTGATTAGGTGCCTAATTAACAAGAGGTTAATTACAGGACGCCATGCTACCGGCTTTTAACGTCTTGGATTATTAAACCTTTGACTGTTTAATGAGCATATGTTATAGCTACACTACAACGTTGTTAATTAACGCGGATCTCGTGATTGAACTAAGTACTTTATATGCCCGGATTTATGCTGCGGGTGTCGCTAAATTTTAATCTTGCTTGGTATGAAAATTAAATGGATTTATGGTTTTATTAAAGCAGACAGACATAGGAACTTACATGGACAGATTCTTGTTGACCTCAGATGATATTATTTTCGCTATCAAGCAGTATTATTTGTAGAAGTTAACATTTTACGGCCGTTCCCAATAACCTATTTAACTCTGGATTTGCTTACTAGAGATAGAATTTTGACATTAGCCCCATACAAGTAATGTCAAATTGCTATCTCTAATAAGCAAATCCAGAGATAGACAGAATGTTGAATTCCACAGTAAGGGGCTATTTATTTGAAATTCTAGTTAAATCTCCAGACAAAATGGATGTTAAAAGTTAAAGTACCTACAGCTTTAAAATCTTACAGGAAAAACAAACAAAAAACGTTTTCTTCTTTACTTCTTTAATACCAATACTTGAACACCCACTAACCCCAAGTAAAGGTACACAAGAACATAATGGAAAAGCGTCATAAAAGTTAGAAACTTACATAACATTGTATTAGCATTGTCGTAGTATTATCAAAGCCATTTCTAACTGTACAGTTAAAACGTAGCGCCAACGAACCTTTTCTTAGAATATCCCAACATCAAGGCTTATGTAAAATTTTCATCTGGTTTTCTTTACAATTCATACAATGGAGGATTCATAAAGATAATGCGAGAGCTACTGATCCTTTTTTCCGTATGTTAATAAGGGAATTTGATCTGGGTACGGATATTATTGTATTAAATGTTTGTAGCAATGCTTAACAAAATTGTAAAGAGGTAAGCTGTGAGAGGTTTCGTAGAACTATTTATTTTAAAGCACTGGTATGGAAAACCCTAGTAGGTAAATATTCAGTATCTATTTCAATGTAGTCCTTAAGTTGCGAAGTAAATAGCAGTTAATATTTAATTTAGATACTGTTATTGATTTTAGATTATTTGTTGTACTTCTTTATATTTGAGTACTTTCAAAAACCTTTGCAAAGTACAAGTTCTTCAACAAACTTCACTTCCGTATTATCAAACTCAAATATTGTTTCGTACAAGGAAACATCAATTTCAGTACTGAAACTGCGGAACAATAAATTTAATTGACCCTTGTTTCCTTGAAACTGGTGCACACTCTATTCAACTTGGCAGAGTATGCATAATCGCCAGGATTCGAGGACTTGGAGTATCGCAAGCATGCATTACATCAATTAAATGGATCATCCGAGCGAGACGGAAACAATTTCACGGATATGCCCACTATAATAGTTGTAATCCGATTAGTGAAATTAGTTCATACAGCTTACCCGGACTGACCCTCCCAACTTGTTTAGCATCGATGTGTAAGTTGGGACGTACCTAAGTATGAGGAAGGTAATCGATTGTCGTTTTCGAGATAGTATGTAGATATCTGATTTCAGATAGTACAGATTGTTAATCAATTTTTAACCGACTTCCCAAAAAGGAGGAGGTTCTCAATTCGACCGTATTTTTTTTTTTTTTTTTTTTTTTTTATGTATGTTAATCCATATCTCCGGCAGTTATAGACCGATTTGAGAAATTCTTTTTGTGTTTGAAAGAGTACGATGTCGGTGTGGTCCCATGGTAAGGAGACCAGGATCTGATGATGGGATCCTGGAGAAATTGAGAGAACTCTTCAAATTTCGTACGCTTTTTTACGTCGACGATACTATTACGGGACCGACTGTCACTGTGGGTGGGTATGGGTATTAAAGATATTATAGTTTTAGACCCGAAAACTGAAAAGCATAAAATAAAAAAACTTTTTACAAAAAAACAAAACCGACTTCACAAAAAAACACTGAAAGGGATAAAATAAAACTTTTCACATGGCTCTAGAAGTCGGTGGCAAAATAAACACAGTCAACAGACCTGCAGACACCGACTTCTAGAGCCATGTGAAAAGTTTTATTTTATCCCTTTCAGTGTTTTATGATAACGTCTCCATTATTCAGAACTTGACGTGTTTACCTACATGTTTGGTTTCAACAATGAACGATCTTCGGTTTATCTTTTCGGTAAACAAAACAGTGTCTATACTCATTTCTAAGAAAAAGGATAATTACTAATTACTATGAGGATCACGTTGAAACGACTGAGTCCATGTTTAAATTTTACGCTTTTACATTTCGTTCAATATGCCGAAAAGCAAGAGCCAAAAGCTATTTGCTATTGCCACAATATTTTACTATTTCTTACATAATAGAAATGCTTGCGATACATTTCTATAAGTTATTACTTTAATAACGCGAGATATTGCACAAAATTGCTGTCGTTTTACTGTTTATCGCATGGATGGAGACGTTAGAGACTCGCGAGTGTAGTTTAGAATGAAAAATACTGCATAATGCGAAAGAATGAAAATAAAAATATATTTAAATAGAAAATTATAGCATAGATACTCACTGGAGGTCATATTTATATGTCGTTACGATGTGCCAAGCAGATCAGATTGGTGATTTTGTTTGGACGTCTATAACTGGTATGAAATGCTTTATAAACGCGCTCTATAAACTTCCATAAACTATGTCATGAAACATGAACCTACCTACTTATATTTTTATTCTATCAATCGTCTTATAGCTAGTTACACAATTTACTGAAAGGGCAGTAGGTTCAGATAAGTTTCGTTGTCCTAACAGCTTTTGTAGTTTTTTTATGTAGATACTTAATAAACTATAATTTCTAGAGAGTGCTACGTAATATAAGTCACTCTCCGCTACTATCTGCTCTAGGGGTACATAACATACATATAAATCTTATATACTTTTGTATATAGACACGTAGGGATTGTAAAAGAGAACTTACAAGTGGCATCGGGTACATAAAAATCCGATCGAGTGTGAACCATTTGATATGTTTCACACTAGCGGGAATTTTATCAGCATTCCACTGTGAACAATTTTTTTATGTACTTGGAACCATTACAGCGGAGTTTACTTTGGATTCTCTTACTGTTTCACAAAAACAAAATAGCTAAAAAACATTTGGCAAATAAAAAAGGAGTCGAGTTACCTAATTTGATAATTCGATTACTTGGCTCAAAGTGGTTTGTTAAAATTAGACTGATAAATCAGCTTCCATAACGTTAAAACAAAAGCTGCTCAGTAGCAGTCGTAGTTAGCATTTCACAGTCAGAGGCCGTTAGGCGGATTTGAGAAAAAACTCTGGCACTAAGGCTCGTTAGGTGATTAAACCTGCAACCTGCAGATAAGAAGAAGAAGCATAATGCTCATCTTTCACCATTTCCTATGAGTTTTTACTTCAAAGTCCAACTTTATTGCCCTACTCAAAAATTTGGTAAACAGCCCTTTGGTCATAAAACTTATAGGTCAAGTTTCAAGGACCAACATTGTTTTTCTTACCAGTTTTAAAAGTAGTTACATAGGTACCAACAGTACACTTAACTGTCCCTTATGGATTACTAAGAAAACAAAAAGAGTACTTCGTAAAATTCAAGCCCTATTATCTACTTATTTATTTATTCCTCATTTTTGGTGAAACTTCGTTCAAAAGATCCGATAATATAATTAGATTTTATAAAATACTAGCTTCTGCCCGCGACTTCGTACGCGGATCATGTCGCTTATGCCAGCGACTACGGGGTCGTCAAAATCAAAGATCTGAAGCATCTGATGTCGTATTCTAAGAGCCCGGTAGCGACTGAATATGCAAGGCGATTCAGAACTTTCATTTTTGTAAGTCAACCCACCACACTAAACAATTTTTGCTAAGACATCATTCCTACACGTGTTATAGTATAGCTGGGCTCTTGAAGTTCCACATAAGGTGTTCTAGATCTTCATATTAAATATCTCAGCAGAAAATTTTCATCACGTGGATAAATTTTTACAATGGCACCATTCTTGTATCTCTTATACTTTAGCTCGTCTGTTGCGGTTCTGCATCAGGTAAACACATTAAAAACATAGGACTTTCATACAAACTACCAACCCCCGTTTTACTCCCCTAGGAGTATATTTTCGTAAAATGTAAATGCGATGTATACCCTAAGAGAAACCTATCTTCAAAACATGTCACTTTCTTCAAAAATCATAAGCCTTCTATACAAATTACCAAACCCCTATTTATCCCCTTAGGCGTGGAACTTCAATAAAATGGTGAAACACGTGTTTAGTTATTTATTTCAAGGAATAACTTCACGAAGTTTTATGTCGAAATTCGTAATTAATATTGGTTCGCCATATAAATTTAACCCCTATATCAACCCCTGAGGAGACGAATTTAAAAAAAATCTTATCTCGCGTGAAACTCTTATGATGAACCTCTGTGCAAAATTTCAGCTTTATTGGTTTACGGGTTTGGGCCTTACATTGATTAGTTCACCATACAAATTGTCAACCCCATTTTAACCGGAAACCCCATTTTAATCCTTAAATGGATTTATTTCAAAAAAATGTGGAACACGTGTTTACTTATTTATTTCAAGGAGTAACTTCACCAAGTTTCATTTCGAAATTCGTAA
>NWSH02000019.1:6086612-6106776 GCA_002382865.2 Heliothis virescens
TCGCGCTTGCTGCCCAACCTCAGGGGGCCCAACACCTCCTGCCGGAGGCTATACACGGGGGTCGTGCGGTCTATGGCGCTTTACGCCGCGCCAGTGTGGGCGAACACCCTGACAGCCCGCAACCTCGCAGTGCTTCGAAGGCCACAGCGAGCAATGGCCATTAGGGTCATAAGGGGATACCGCACGATCTCTTTTGAAGCGGCATGCCTCCTAGCCGGATCCCCACCATGGGACTTGGAAGGAAAAGTCCTCGCGTCACTCTATACATGGCGCGAGGAAGCGGTGGAACGGGGCGAGCACCTCGCCCCTCGACTTGTCGAGGCGCATAGAGCAGAGCTCCACCAAGTCCTGGTGGCGGAATGGGAGCAGCGACTTGCGCGACCCACGGCAGGGCACGCCGCGATTGCGGCGGTAAGACCCGTCTTGAAGGAGTGGCTGGAGAGACGCCACGGCGCCCTCAGCTTCCGGCTGACGCAGGTTCTTACCGGACATGGGTGTTTCGGAAAGTTCCTGTGTCGCATAGGCCGGGAGCCCACGCCCGAATGCCACCACTGTGGCATCTGCAGCGAGGACACGGCGCTACACACGTTGACGGAGTGTCCAGCCTGGACAACGCAGCGCCGCGACCTGGCGGCGGTAGTCGATGCTGCGGGAAATCTTTCGCTGCCGGCCGTCGTTTCCTATATGGTCGGCAGCGAGGAAGGGTGGAATGCCGTCGCCTCCTTTTGCGAGGATGTGATGGCTGCAAAGGAGGCGGCGGAAAGGGAGAGAGAAGCTGTTACCTCTCTCCCCGCCCGCAGCAGGCGGAGTGGGCGCCGCAGGGTGGCTGATCTCCGGCCACCATAGGGCGCGACCTGCGGGCGATAGACTAGGGGCGTCTGTCGCCCGAACAGACACAGGTCCCAAGACGGTGGCGTAGTGTTGCGCGCGCCTCTTGATATTGGAGTACTACGGCCGCTGGTGACGGCCGCAGAGGGTGACGGGGCCCGCCTCGAACATCTGGCGGGCCAATACCTGTCGGGGGTGCGGAAGAATGCTTCGGCGATACCCGTGCCCTCGACAAAAGGTAATTGGAGGCAACACCAGGTGGGTTTTTAGCCGGTAAGAGTCCGGCACACCCCTCCACCGACCCCAGGTGGAGGCCAGTCCATGAGGATTTTCCCCCTGATAAAAAAAAAAAAAAAAAAAAATCATGTGATCCTTTCTAATATTGGAATATTCTTTCATCCCATAACATAGGCCAATGGAAGAAAATCAACAATCAAGCAACGACAATAACTCTGGTAATTCGGGCGACAAGTCCCAGAGACCGACTCCCGCGCATTGGCGGTTCGGACCTGCGCAGATGTGGTATGATATGCTCAACGTGCCTGAGACTGGCGATGGATTCGATTATGGATTTAAAATTAAGGTAAATAATATTTTTTTAGATTCTTTTAAACTTTACGTAAAGGAGAGATTGTGTTGAATAGAATACCTAATTCTGTCTCGGGTAGTAACTAAAATGCAGCGTTGAAAATGTGTGGTTCCAGCCTATACTTCTGTTTTAATCATAATGTTTATTTGAATAAGGAAATACTCTTTTCATCCCTTTAACATGGCAAATAGCATACAATCTTAAATTTCATAAAACAATATTTTTGGCAAAAACATAAATGTTGGTATTATAGGCCCCATCACCAGAAAGGGAAGAGAAACCCAAAGAAGTCGAGGAGGTGAATCCAGAAAAGCAAGAGAAAGAAGAAGATCCGGATAGTGGTTTCCCTGATGACGCCTTCCTCATGGTGTCGCAGTTACAATGGGAAGATGACGTCATATGGGATGGCAGTGAGATCAAACATAAGGTATGATATGATGTAGTAGTTGCAGTTAAATTTCGCTAAATTTCGATAGATTTCCCCTCCTTCACCCCCGCCAACCGCTAATACCTAGAATTGGATTCCGATAAAAAAAATGAAAATCTGAAATCTTTTCTTTTAGTAAAAAATATTATTTTGTATGGTGTTGCATTTTCATTTGTTTCATTGTTTTTTTTTATAGGAATAGAATTGAATTTAGCAGCAATATATTTTGTTATCGAATAAATAGCTAACTGGTGACTCTTAAATTCCATGAGATTACTTTGTAATAGTACACATTCATTGCTTAGTAGCTAATTAGAAATAGATGTTTTTTCAGTAACTGCTATGCAAAAAGGCAGGTTCCAAATTACTTATTATTTATTACAGGCTTTATATAATTTATCAATTTTCTCAGGTATTAGCCCGCCTGAATAGCAAAAGCAACGCAGCTGGTTGGGTGCCAACATCAGTGAGTCGTACCGCGCAACAGTTCTCACATCCGAGACCGCAACCCCCTGCGCCTTTGCAGCCTAAACCTCCCGCGTACGTATGGTTCATAGATTTCTGTTTACCTGGCATTTTTCCAACCATATTAGGGTCGATTTCCAGTCTAACTAGATGCAGTTTATTATCAGTGTTTTACATGTAGCGACTGCCTATCTGACTTCCTCAACCCAGTTACCCAGACAAAAGCTGATATCCCTTGGTAGACGGGTTGACAGACTATTGAACTTCTTACTAGCGGTAGACAGCCAAAGATTTCTGATAACACCCTCGGAATATTTGCTTTCCTAAATGTCTCATATCTTGGTTAAAGGGTTAAAAAAATATATTAATTTGATTACATAATATTCTTTTCTAGCAAAAGAATCTATCACACCAAGTCTTTCATCATACACTTCTATTCTATCACCCCTCAGTGCCACAGCAGCAGCAAACAAAGATCCTACAGGCAATTCAGCCGATGGCGAAGACAACACTTGGTACAGTATATTCCCCGTTGAAAACGAAGAGTTGGTGTACGGTACATGGGAAGACGAGGTCATTTGGGACGCAGAGAACATGACCATGGTGCCTAAACCGAAGATATTGACTCTTGATCCTAATGATGAGAATATTATTCTTGGAATACCTGATGATGTTGATCCTTCCAAGATTACTAGAGGTATGTGTTTCTTGTAAGATACTATTTATAAGTATTACTTTTGCCTTCTATAATATAAAAATCGGTCATCGAATCACGTTTCAACGTCTGGACCGATTCCGATGATTCTTCTTTTTTGTCGTGTTCGTTGTAGGCAGGAGAAGATTCATATGTGATGTAAATAAATATTTCGAGACGCGAGTGAAGCCGCATTAATTGAGTAATCATTATGTGCGATGAAGGTGTGACTCATGGGGTTCAAATTGAATCACATTGAAGTCGCATCATAAGTTGAAGGTTCATGAAATTGCAAAACGGCTGCTTGTAACTCTTAATTCCATCTCATTAGTACTTATAAGATAACTCCTATACCCTATTATTAAACATTCTTTCAGAGAGAGGCCCAGCCCCCAAAGTGAAGATTCCACATCCTCACGTAAAGAAGTCTAAGATCTTGCTGGGCAAAGCGGGCGTCATCAACGTGTTACAGGAAGACGCGCCGCCGCCGCCGCCCAAGTCACCTGATCGAGATCCCTTCAATATTTCTAATGATGTGTAAGTTTATTTTTTTCGATAATTCATTAATTTATGTGTGAGAACTGCATCAGAATTGTTTTATTGTGTACTTTGGTCACTTATACTTTTTATCATGATTTATTTCAATGATTTAATTTTCACTGTTCTGAGCTGTCTTAGAATAGAATATAAGAATATCATAAATATTTATTTAGAATAGATTATGATAGAAAACTTGTTAAGCCAATCTGAATATATGTCGCCTATAAGATCCTTCTCAGTGTCTTTATGATGGATACTAAATGTTTTTGTTACAAATTCTAAGTACTAGTACTAAGTAGGCTTACTAAGAGCATTTATAAAAAAATACTAACACAATCTCCCTATTGCAGATTCTACATGGCTAAATCCCAGAACCCGCGTCTAAAAGTAGGTGGGGGCCAACTAATTCAGCACAGTACCCCAGTAGTAGAGCTACGGGCCCCGTTCATACAAACACACATGGGCCCCGCGCGACTGAGAGCGTTCCACCGCCCGGCCATGAGGAAACTGTCGTACGGACCGCTAGCGGCGCCTGGACCGCACCCTGTGCAGCCGCTGCTTAAACATATCAAGAAGAAGGCTAAGGTATGTTGGGATAAAGATTTAGACGTATAAAAATTGGGGACATTAAAACTGCCCTTCCCAATATTCTATCTATCTATGTTTATTTGCTTACCAGATAGGATATTACTTGTATGAGGCTAATGTCAAAATTCTATCTCTTGTAAGCAAAACAGCAGATAGAATCTCAGAACGATCATATGCATATTAGCAAACTTTTCTTTTTAGGTACCATGGTTCCTTATAATAATACCAACAAAAAACATTAGTTTAACTTTGATAAATTATTGCAGTTTCTAGAATGATTTGGTCTTAGATTTCCGGCATAATAATCTCTTTTACCAGATTCTGCTTATGCCAGATGATTTATCTAAAACTATTACATAATGTTACTAAAGAAACATCATTACTAATACATTTCATTTGTACAAACTCCGACTATAACACGGTACACAAAACGAGTATTACGACTTACTATTCTTTGCAGCAACGCGAAGCAGAGCGATTAGCTTCAGGCGGTGGTGACGTGTTCTTCATGCGAACCCCAGAAGATCTTAGCGGTAGAGATGGCGAGCTCGTATTGGTCGAATTCTGCGAAGAACATCCCCCACTTATCAGCCAAGTCGGCATGTGTTCCAAAATCAAAAACTACTACAAACGTACTGCTGCTAAGGTATGTGTATTTAAAAATAATAACTATATTATTATTTCGGTTTTTAAAATAGGTACTTATGAAATACTTGAATAACAGACTAGGTAGGTATTTAAAAAGGTAGCTAGAGAAGCATTGTCGATGATAGCAAAACTCTTTGGTCAAAATTAGCAAAAAGTTTGGTCTATCATTATGAACTCGTATCACAGTTACACAGTCAATGAGCATTGTGAATGTTGCTTTATCTGTATTTTGTCCCGTAATTTATTTAATTGTGATATGTCCCAATTTTAGGGTTTCATTCTAATATTATGGTGGAAGTTCATAATAAATGTATGTATGTGTATCACTGATATTTTATTTCAGGAACTAATCACATTATTCATACAGTTTGTATGTTGAACTTCCCATTGCTGTAGGTATTATAAATAAACGTGTATTTTTATTTTCATTGCCAAAGGGGTCCAAAAGGGGCGGTGCCAATTCAAAGGTAGGCCTCATTCACATAATACACCGATTTTCATTATGTTTTCGCTTCGCATTTATATGTATGAAATATGAATATGAAACCCCTTATGTATATTTATGTTATACTGTGAAGTTCCGATGTGATACGAAAAACTTGATATCAAAGAGACAGATATATTTACCCCAACAGTAGGCAAAAACAATGCTCTTATTCGTTTTAGTATTTTTATTTATTTGTCAGTTTATTTATTTCTATTGTATGTTTGTGAAAAGAATCAGTCTGCACTTTAATGCTACTGAAATATAAGCTCTATTTTCACAGGATGAAGGTCCAAAACCGCTTAAGTATGGTGAAGTGGCGTACGCGCATACGTCACCTTTCCTTGGCATATTACCGCCGGGAGCAACGCAACCTGTAGTCGAAAACAATATGTACCGAGCTCCTATATACGAACACACACTGCAGCCCTCTGACTTCTTGATTATAAGGACGAGGTAAGAACTGCAAAAAAAAGTTTATGTGAAGAGATACTTACTTTGATTGGAGACTAAGTTTTATGACTTGATCAATGCTCGAATATTGAAGACAGCCTTCTGAATTTGTACTAAGAGACATTTACTACTATAATACTGCCTCGTTGGTCTAGTGGTCGCATAGCCGACTGCTGTGCACGGGGTCCCGGGTTCGGTTCCCGGGACGGGCCGAATCGGGCTATGAGAGTGAGGGAATATGGAGTGCACCTGTGTCTGCGCAAATGCTCGTGCACTATAATATGTCCTGCGCAGCTGGCTGATCTCCTTATATGAGAACAGCCGCCGTGGCCGGCAATCGGCTAGGACGCCATTATTACTATAATAAACACATTTATTTTGGGAAGTTGTGGTCCTCCCACAATTATGTGTTGGTTCGCGCCTTGTAATAAAACATGCATGGTTCCAGACAATCCTATTACATTCGAGAAGTGGACGCGTTGTTCGTGGCCGGTCAAGAATGTCCGTTGTATGAGGTACCTGGACCCAACTCAAAGAGGGCTAACAATTTTGTACGAGACTTTCTGCAGGTCAGTTATTCCTAAAACTATTTTTAAACATCTATTGTCTACGTATTCTGATTAAAGAAACAAAGCTATCTGCGGAATAATATAATAATTGAAATTACCACATTCTTTTTCTAATTTCTAAATTTTTGCCCTTACAGGTCTTCATTTATCGATTGTTCTGGAAATCACGAGACAAACCGCGACGTATAAAAATGGATGACATAAAGAGAGCCTTCCCTTCGCACTCGGAGAGTTCTATCAGAAAGAGGCTCAAGCTGTGTGCTGACTTCAAACGTACTGGATTGGATTCTAATTGGTAAGTACTCTTTCTTATGGCGCCTTTTTATTCCCTCACATATGAAAGTAGGTTTGTTTTTTCGATTTAGAAAAAATCGATCGCTTTTTGTCTGTGAAGCGTCTGAAATTGTAAGAAGTTTCAAACATAAAAAAATATACTCAAATCTATGTACTAATATAGTAAAAAAGGATTTTTTTTGTTTTGTATCCAAAAGGCTCCGAAACTACTAAACGGATTTGAAAAATTATTTCACTGTTGATAAATCTGGACTATCCTCGAGTAACATGGCTATATTTTGCTCGGAGAAGGGAAGAAATTTTCCCGGGACGCGGTCGAAACCGCGGCAAAACAGTTAGTCAAATATAATATGAAAAGCATACATAAATACAACCATGCTTTTTAACATTTTTTTTTCTATAGGTGGGTAATAAAACCTGATTTCCGCCTTCCATCCGAAGAAGAAATCCGTGCGATGGTGTCACCCGAACAGTGTTGCGCATACTTCAGTATGGCGTCTGCCGAACAGAGGCTGAAAGACGCGGGATACGGAGAGAAGTTCATATTCACGCCCCAAGAGGATGATGATGAAGAGATGCAACTGAAGATGGATGATGAGGTATGGATGGACAGAAGTTTTGTAGTATAGTTTATCATAGTTTCATTAAGATTTTTTTTCACAGTAAATTATGTACTTTGAAGAGACTCAACTTCATTTGTTAGGTGTATTGCTTTATGTATAAAAACTTTTCTTAGGATTTTTTCGGGGCACGACAACTTCTGTGTTTTCGGGTTAATAAAATATGATATACAAGAAAATAATTTAATATTACTAGTTTTTTATTTCACAGATAGTTTTTAACTTGGAACAGTAG
Organism: Heliothis virescens; assembly: GCA_002382865.2. Lineage (NCBI taxonomy): Eukaryota > Metazoa > Arthropoda > Insecta > Lepidoptera > Noctuidae > Heliothis > Heliothis virescens. Next base: position 6,094,047 of record NWSH02000019.1, read on the forward strand.
ATTAATATCAAGACGGCTAAACTCAGTCTTGCCAGTAAAAAAATAATAATGTTACCATCACGATAGCAATCCATTTCTAAAAAAAAAACAACTATTTGTTTATTATTTTACCGATCTTTGCTGACAAAATTTTCCCCATAAATATTCCAGGTAAAAGTAGCACCGTGGAACACAACCCGCGCCTACATCCAGGCCATGCGTGGCAAATGTTTGCTCCAACTGACCGGCCCAGCCGACCCGACCGGCTGCGGCGAAGGGTTCTCGTACGTGCGCGTGCCCAACAAGCCGACACAACAGCCCAATGAAGAACAACAACCGAAGCGGACGGTCACGGGAACTGACGCCGATTTGAGAAGATTGAGTTTGAATAATGCTAAAGCGCTGTTGAGGAAGTTTGGAGTGCCTGAGGAAGAGGTATGATAGAAATATCTTTATGAATAAAATATGTTTCTTGTCGTGTATAAGTGATCAATGTCTTCTGTAACACTGTTTTGATGTAGCGGCCTGTGCCAAGTAATTGTAGTAATAGCCTACTTAGTAGTTTGCTGGTATTTGATACAATTTGTGATATCATGGGTTTGCGATGTGAAAAAAAAATAAGAGAAATATCCAGTTTAATCGATCTAAAAAAATAAGAATATCGATATCGATTCAATAAATAGAAGTGAATCATTAGTATCAGTAGTACAATCTGGAATCACATGTGGAACCATGGTAAATAGTTAGTTACCTATTATTCTATTTTTAGATAAAGAAACTGTCTCGATGGGAAGTTATTGACGTAGTAAGAACACTATCGACTGAAAAAGCTAAGGCTGGTGAAGAAGGAATGACGAAATTCTCGAGAGGAAACAGATTTTCCATTGCTGAACATCAAGAAAGGTAAGTTTATCAATTTAATATTATTACTTATATTTTCTCTTTTTTAGATGAATAAAATTTATCGAAACCTTAAAATTAACTTGTGTGCCGTGACGAGACAAGGATTGAATGACTTGATTATGCCATGAATCCTTCATTGTTAAATATGCTGCTAACCAAATGAAAACCTTAGTTCATTAAATAACACTTTTTTTAAACAGGTATAAAGAAGAATGTCAACGCATATTCGAACTGCAAAACCGTGTACTGACGAGCACAGAAGTACTAAGTACAGACGAGGCCGAAAGTTCCGTCAGTGAAGAATCAGATTTGGAAGAGATGGGCAAGAACTTAGAAAACATGCTTGCCAATAAAAAGACTACGGAACAGGTAAATAACAAAATGTTGGTAGAGTGAACAGACGGCCGGTCTTATAGGTTCCAGACAAAATTCTAGATAACTATCTGACAGACCCCGTGGTAGATCTCCCATGCGATGGACTAGAGATGTGCCGTTGCCGGCAATATTGCTAAAAAGTGGGAATATTGGTAGCAATATTGCCGGCAATATTGCCACTTTGGGCAATATTGCCGGCAACGGCACATCTCTACGATGGACCGACCAAATAAAAGCAGCTGTGGGTGGCTAACTACATGAGTGCACCAAAATGACGGCCAACAGAACGACATGGCGTACAAAATAACAAGGAATAAGAACATGACAACATGATGACCACGACCGCTCTGTCAAGAGCGTAACGAAAGAGAAGAATAAGAAGATCTGACAGACAGTGCCATAAAAATATTTTTTAATCTTAACAACTTTTCTAGCATGATCTATCTAACTAAATAGAACTTTATCTGGAACCTGTGAAACTACCCAGTAATATTTTAATTCATTGCTAAAATAATGATAATTTTATTTAATAGTTATCATTGGAAAGAGAAGAGGCAGAGAGAGCTGAACTAAGAAAAATGATTTTGGGTCAATCTGAAAAGAAGCCGCAAATCAATCAGAACGATCAGCAGCAATCATCTAGTCAAGGTATTTGATTTGACGTGCTTTATGTATTTATAGGAACAAATCGAAACTTTTGGTAATAAAGTCGATCTTTAAATAAGAATCACTAGCTTCCGTTCGAGATTTCAGCCGATCATGCTTAAGTTTGACCCAAATAAGCATTTTTAACCGACTTAAAAAAAGAGGTTCTCAGTTTCATCTGTATGTTTATACGGGATTATCTCGCGTTCTTTTCTTCTATATTTTGCTATGGCTAAAGAAAGGGTCAAATATTATGTTATATTATAAATATTTACAAGAAACACCATAGCTTATGTTTAAATTAGGTTCCTCTAGCTTTCTTAATATTCTGTTTTTGTTGTTTCACATCAATTATTTAATAATATTAATATTTATTTTATTCTCTAGCAGGTCGTGTACTCCGAATAGTTCGTACATTCCGCAACGCATCGGGCCAACGTTACACCAGAGTCGAGTTAGTACGTAAAGCAGCCGTCATTGAGGCGTACATGAAAATACGCTCGACCAAAGACGATACGTTCATACGACAGTTCGCGACTATGGACGAGTCGCAAAAGGAAGAAATGAAGAGAGAAAAGAGGAGGATTCAAGTACGTATCGTCTACTGTTATAGTCTTAGAACTTTCACCGCTATCGAACTAATATCGACGAAATTGGAATTATTTAACATAGCTGCGATATTATGTGACATCGAAGTGAACATGACGTTTTTTTTAACACAAATATCGTCTTTTGTTCGTTTTTATTGATTTAAGTAACTACTGAGAAGTTAATCCTTGTCCTTACTCCTTATATAGGTTCTTCTACTGATTGATATTTTACTTACCTATAAATATTTTCACAGGAACAATTAAGACGCATCAAGAGGAACCAAGAAAGGGAAAGACTGGCAGGAAATGTCACTGTTCCAGGACCGTTCCCCGATAGTAAAAGTAAGTACTTAGAGATCTAACACATGATTAAAAAAAAACATCATAAATATGGTATCATAATATGTTTCTTTATTAAGAGCTCGTGGCTAAGTTAAAGCCGCGTGGATCGATCGATCGTAAGGTTAAGCAACGTTAGGCGCGGTCGGTCCGTGGATGGGTGACCATCTTGTCATAACGAGTTCTTCCGTGTTTCGGATGGCATGATAAACTGGTGGGTCCCGGCTGTCATTTGAACATCTTTGGCAGATCAGTGCCAGGTTGCCCGGGTAACTGGGTTGTGGAGATCAGACAGGCGGTCGCTCCATGTAAAACACTGGTTCTCAGCTGCATCCGATTAGACTGGAAGCCGACCCCAACGTAGTTGGGAAAAGGCTAGGCAGATGATGAATAATGTTTCTTTATTTAGGTTCGCTTATGTCTTCGTCAATGGATCTGAGCTCTCCGTCTCAAGGTTTGATCCCATTGGGTCAAATTAAGCAAGAACCAGATGTACACACTCCATCTTCTTCAAGACGCCGTGCTAAGTTGAAGCCGGATTTGAAACTCAAGGTACGTGATACAATATTAGTTATTAATAAAAAATCTTAAATTTGACTGTAACTTTTGTTTGTGACAAAATTTTGCGCAAAAATTTTATAGCTCAATAGCAAAAATCCTTTCAGCTTTTATCGTTGCGCAACTACTGCGCTTAGTTTAGCGGATGATAACTATTTATATTCAAGCAGTAAAATATTTAGCGCAAGGTGATGATGATGAATGATCTTATTTTTGCGGTTATAATTTCTGATGTCCTTGTTTCACTCCGAAACTTCTTACAATTTAGATGTTACTGTATAAACTTTTTATTACGAAATATCATAGTTTAACCCCAAAAGATAAGATCACGCCTCATATTGAATGTTAACTTAGGTAAAACATGAAAAAAACATTTTATATTTGAATTTCCCGCTTCCAGGCGTCACATTCGCCAAAAATTAATATTTTTTTTCTATTTTTCTACCGTAGTGCGGTGCCTGCGGTCAAGTAGGCCACATGCGTACAAACAAGGCGTGTCCTCTATACACGGGTGCGATGGGCGGTGGGCCGTCCTCGCCGCCTGAGACGGACGTCGAACCGCCGCCTTTGGAACCCGATGATGACGATATGGGCTACGTCGATGGAACGAAGCTGACGCTGCCTACGAAGATTATAAAGGTTGGTAAATTAAGAGGTAGTTATTGGGAATCATTTATAGAGGAAACTTTTTTTTTAATCGGCCATATTTCTTGTTATTGTGCTGGCGATCTATACTACTAGGCGATCATTAAATTCAAACTTCTCTCGATGTGGGTGGAATGGAATTTATACGCAATAGTAAAACCCAATCATGTTCCTGTCTTTATTTATTTCTTTTATCGGACAGTTTCAATTGAGATCTATCCAAGCTTTTTCCCTTACTTTGCAACTTAAATCAGCTAAAGTCCAAAATCAAAAACATTTTAACTAGGTTCATTATTTTTCTCTTCAAATATTTAAAACAAGATAGCTCCTCGTCAGAACGCCTATCTTTAATCTTAAAATAAAAATCAATTGCTTTTTAATTTTGTAGCAATCAGCAGAAGAGCTCAAACGCCGTGGTCCAGGTCGTCGCGCGGGCGGGGCGGGCGGGTCAGGCGAGCCGCGCAGCATGGGCCGCCGCGTCCGCCGCGGCACTGCCGGTGACTCCTGCGACTATCTCGTACGACGACCGGCCGAGAGACGCAGGACCGACCCACTGGTTACACTGTCATCGTTGCTGGAAGACGTGCTCAATCATATGAGACATCTGCCCGATGTTCAGCCGTTTTTGTTCCCTGTTAATCCCAAGGTAGGTTGGTCATATCTATGTCCTCACCATCGCAGCATTGGTAGGTCCACTGCTAAACAAAGGTCCCCATTGATTTTCAAATTAGTGACTGTATTTATTCCCTAATATATTAAAGATAACGTAAGTTTAAGATGTAAAGATAAAGACTGTCCCCTCTATTTAGCCCTAAATTCAAAATACAAAACTTTTCTAATGCGAGGAAGTTCCGCAAAAAATATCACATTCCAGCGCATGGTATCAATTCAATACAACTAAAACGTGGTACAGATTTAACTGATTTGTGTTCCTCAAATCGACTCTTCTAGAACCTTCAATTAGCCATTGAATTTTCAACCTTATTTTCCAACAAATAATGCTCTTATTCACAGCTGGTAGCCGACTACTACCGCATCGTATCCCGTCCGATGGACTTACAAACAATACGGGACAACCTAAGACAGAAACACTATCAAAGCCGAGAGGAATTCTTGGCGGACGTCAATCAAATAGTCGAGAATTCGACTCTTTACAACGGTACTAACGGTATTCTAGAGTGCATCGTTTTTTTTATTATTATTATTTCATCTACCGCTGTGCAAAGGTTTTATTAAAAATGTATTATTCTGTACTAATAGTTGCATGCATTTTGTGTATAGAAATTAGATAGAATTATATTAGTTCAATAGCAGAGTAGTGTAATGTTGCATGTATTTGAGTTAGCCTTGAGAATGAAGCAATAAAAATCTTCGTATCTCGAATATTGCTTATAGCTAGAACTGGGAGCTATTTAATTGCCTTTCCTAAACCGTATTTTAATATTTCCAAGGACCTACGAGCAGTTTAACGGTGGCTGCGCAGAGGATGTTACAACGATGCGTTGAAAAGTTGGCTGAGAAAGAGGAACAATTGATGAAATTGGAGAAACAAATCAATCCATTGCTTGATGATAATGATCAAGTAAGTAAAGCTTTTCTTTAAAATAATATTTTGTTTGTTATTTGGAGCCAATTTTCGTCTATTAGATATAGGTCCGAACTCGCAAAAGGCTCCATTTTTAGTTCTCGTAAAACTCGAATGTGATTCCGATCATAAGTCCACGCATGTGTACTCCCCCCCAACCCTGCTACACCTTGATACCTAGAACTGGTTTTTGCGCAATGTCCCGCCTAATACTCCAAGACGACAAAAAGTTTGGGGAGAACTGTTTTACTTCAAAGTAAAAAAGCGTGTTTCTTACAATCTTCTATTTACAGGTTGCGTTATCATTCATCTTAGAAAATCTGTTAACAACTAAATTGAAGATAATGCCGGAAGCGTGGCCGTTCCTGAAGCCAGTCAACAAGAAACAAGTGAAGGACTACTACAATGTTATTAAGAAACCCATTGATATGGAAACTATGGGCAAAAAAATACAAGGTATAATCATTTATAGGAACTATATGGCTGCATCAAATCTTTTCTTGTAGTATTAAAAATTCTTGTAGATTTTGCAATCGTAGTGAATTTAAATTAATTTCGAAAAACGATTTGTCAAGAGGTTTCGAGTCTTCCAAGCACATTACGTAATAGGTATAGAAATAGCATAATCAGAGGATCTCTTGTAAATTGTATTTCAAGTAAGATCAATGTCATCTTTCTTATTAATTTTATGAAAAATATCTCATTTTTAACCTTTCACAGCTCACAAGTACCACAGTCGCAACGACTTCCTCCGCGATATTCAGCTACTGGTGGACAACTGTCGCGCGTACAACGGTCCCAACTCCCAGTTCACTAGGCAGGCTGAAATCATACTCAAGGTCACTCAAGAGTCATTGGAACAGGTCAGTGCGGATATAGATGAGATAAAGACGACTAATTATATGCTGTGATGACTACTACTACACTACTACTATCACCACCACCACCTTTACCACGACTGCTACCACTACAAATACTACCACTGCTACTACAACTACTACAAATGCTACCACTGATACTACATCTATTACCACTACTAAAACTACTACTTCTACGACTACAGCTACTATAAATACAACTACTACAACAACGTAGTAGTTTTTGCTACTACAACAACTACTACTACAAGAACTGCAACTGTAAATACTGCCACTGCTACTATAAAAACAACTACTCCTACTACAACTACTACCTCCGATACTACAACTACTACAACTACTACTACAACTACTACCACCACTACTACACACTAATATACTCAAATAATTCCCCCAGTTTGGCGAGCACGTCAGTCAGCTAGAAGCGAACATATCCCGCGTCCAACAGAAGATGTTGGAAGAGGCAGATCACTCTGACCTCGATGTAGAGGAGCCGCCGCCGCCCCCGCCTGATGAGAAGCGCGGCAGAGGCCGGCCGAGGAAGCACAAACCTTCTACTTCTACTGCCGCTGCTGATGGTGAGTTCCTAAATAGACTACTGGGTGTTCCTCGTGGTTTCACCCGCCAGGTCTAGAGGTAACGTCGTCCCGCACTCTCTTCACTTTCCCATTTATAATACACAGACCGGCACATCAACCTACCTCGATCTGTCAATTTATTTCAACAGATTTTCTATCTTATTTCTATAAAAGAAGGTTGATGTTCCATTGGTAAAAATTGACAAATTCGGGTGTCATGACCTGTTGTCTCTCTCTCGATCTGTCAATAAGTGAGGATTACGCATTTAGTTATTATATTGTATTATTGCTGTATTTTAGCCGCTATATTTGCAAACATTTATTCCACTGTTCATCTTTAAACGCATCTCATGGTGTTATTTTGTAGGTGCGACACCAAGGAAGCGTGGTAGACCAAGAAAAGATCAAAACTCTTTGGAAGAAGGTATGAATATATTATTTAACATTTTTTGATACATTAAAACTATCTACAGAATATTGACTAATTAATTTTATACCTCTATTGTTTAGATCTCCAGTATTCAGACAGTGGCAGTTCAGAGCTCGAGGAAGTTGAGCAGAAGGTGGCTGCCGAAGCTATGGTTCAACTGGCTGTACGGCCACCATATCAAGGTGAGAACAGAAACTATAAAATTAACAAACGTAATAATGTATGTGGTATAACAGGCGATAATTTTAATCAACTTATGCATAGGTTAAGATATATGCATAAGACTGGAGACGATTATTGAAATAGCTTCAGTCAACGTCAGTAATTCAGTCGATAAGCTGTGTAGGTATAGTTCTCACCAAACTTTCAACGCTCGCAACTAACCTCCGCTAATAGAAATGGTTCCTGCATAGTGACTCGCGCGATATTCCGAGCCGACTTAATTGTTAAGTCTGGCACAAAATATAATTTTCTTCCATTCGTCAACAAAACTGATTTTAATTAAGGTAGTAATAAGCTCAAATACCCTATTTTTGTTACAGACGAAGACCCGCCACTAGGCGAGCCTAGTTTCGACACATCAGAGTTCCTAATAAAGCGCGAGGTGCCGGATGAACCGCCGCAGCCATCAGACGACTTCGTGGATCTCGACCAACATAGCACTGATTACTCGTTCCCGCCTGTTGTTAAGGTAATTCTAGTGTAGTTAGACATATTGTACTGCTTTTGTAGGAATTTACACAAACGACGATTAAAAAAGGTTGTTGTCGAAAATCTTGATACTTTTAGAAAAAAAAAATTGTAATCAATATTTATCTGTTGACGGTACGTTAGCCAAACGTAACTTATAATTTGCAATGGGTGCAAGTTCTATAAAGATAGTGTCGTCAGTGTCACCCAATATTGCAATATTGCAATTGTTAGCCAGAATTCCAAATTTATTATTTATCGCACAGTCAAGCGCAATTTGATAGTTTTGTCATTTTAATTATATATCATGTGAATTCCTAGGAGGAACCGATCGAACCCGACATGGGCTTGGAACCGCAAATGTTAGGCAGCGCAGGATTAGAACCGCCGCCGCAGTTCAAAGAAGAACCTCCAGAAAACTGGCAGGTAAGCACAAACAAACATTATCATTTGTATTTATCTAAAATTAATTAGCAAATGCTTAACCACTCGCAAGCTAGTATATTCGTGTATTCATATATCCGACGGGTTAATGGCTAAGTTTACGACAACATAGACGTCTGTTTTTCTTAAAACATCTGCTTACATTGAATATTGAACGTGAAATTGCATGGTCAACAGTTGTTTTTATGTAAAAATAAATAAAGTTAGTGTATTATTCCGAACCACACAATTTATTGCTGCCACAATAGTTCAAATCAGGTATATTGATGAAAATGTAAGTGGTTTGGTTCCGTGAAAGCAAAACAAATCGAAAATCCAACCTTTTTGTTCCAGCCGGATCCAGCAATACAAGACGATCTCCAAGTCACCGATAGTGAAGAGGAACCCGAAGATGGTCTATGGTTCTAAGAACATTAAAATAATAATAGTATATTATACAAAAATAATAATAGTATTCGGGGTTTCGTTATGGTCTGCAATCATTGCACGACATGACATATTTAAAATCTCATACCTTTAAAATCTTTATTTAGCTTCAACAATAATGGATATGTGAAAAAGGCACATTATTCTGCCTTCACTAATACCTACAATCACACATTCATAATACTGTATTTTTTTGATTGAATACCTACCAGGGACTTCCTATGAATTTGTTTCATGAATTAATATAGATTGCAATGAAACTTCTAAAGATGGACTAAAAGAAATACCTACAACCTAGTTATGAACTAAGAAATAAGAAGATGATTGAAATTAAGTTTATTATTGTTGTTTTATAAATATTTTGTAAGATTAAATAAATGATTCTAGTTAGTAAATAAGAATTTTATTTACCACTAGCAGTTTTCCCGCGGTTTCACTCGCATCCCGTGGGAATTACTGCCCGTACCCGGATAAAATATAGCCTATGTCACTCGTGGATAATGTAGATTGTGCGCTACGAAGATGTCGAGTATTGTTAAGTGCAATAATTGCAATGTGGTTATAAATGAAGTCCTAGCATTTATCTGTAATAAGATTGATGTGATGGATGAGCAAAGCATCAGTCGAATTTGTATTAGTGCTTTCTCGGAATACGAAGTGAAAACTGCGAAGGATTTGTTGTACGAGTCGATATCGACAACAAAACGCAAGAAAACGAGAAAACGCGATGGCAAAACTCTTCGTGAAATTGATGATATTATCTGTTTACTCAAAGAAACAGATCCTGAGGAAATACCAATATTTGTAGCACGAGATTTGCAAAAATTGCCGCCTGTTTTGTTCGACCATGTAGACGTTACACGACTTCTCAAAGATTTACTAAAAATGCAGAGCGAAATAAAACAAATAAAGGAGCAATATGTGACGCTGGATCAATTACAGCCGTTAAAATCGGAAATTGAAGACTTGAATAATAAGATGGAAACATGTTCATTTATTTCCAAGGAGGGTAGCGGTGTAAATTCCCACCAAGAAATTGTGAACTCGAATATTACACTTGAGAATCATAATAAAAATGAAGCGGGTAAACAACAACAAAATATGAATGATCGCGGGGCCCCGCGTCCGCGTCGTCAAAAGAGCGCGAAAGCATCGCTCGCGAGACCCGAAGAGCAGCCCGAAGTTATCCCGAACACCCACGACCGCAACGAGAGCGCGCATGAATCGTTCGTCCCCGAATCTCAAGGACAAACGGGCAAACGTCACGAAGCGAACGCGAACATCTCCGAGCGAGAGCCGACCGCGCAGGGACACACGGCCGCTACGAGTACGCAAATGCGTCAAAAAACTTTTGCTGAAGTTGCGCAAGAGGGAATCTGGAAAAATATGTCGCAGTCTAATGAATGGATACAGGTACAGAGAAAAAGATACAGAAACAAGTTTATAGGAAATAGAGGAAATGCAGTTGTTACGCCCGATTCTAATTTTAAGGCGGCAGAAATAAAAATCCCGATTTACATTTATAATGTGGCGAAGGCTGTGTCCGTGTGTAGCATAATTGAATACATTAGGAATAAAACTAATGTTGAAGTTACGCTAGAAAAAATGAATATGACTGTTGAAAAAGAGTATGATTCCTACAAAATATTCATACCTCGACATAAGTTGGATACTTTTATGCAAAATAATTTCTGGCCGGAGGGAATAGCCTTTCGACGCTTTATAGATTTTAGATGGCGAAAAAATGGTAAAAATATTGTTTTGAAGAAATTAAATGATCAACATGCATGTAGCCAAGATGATTAGTTTTAATTGTAAAGGGGTGAGCAGATCGAGAGAATGTGTGAGGCGATTGTGTAGCGAAGCTGATGTCGTTGCACTACAGGAGACCTGGCTTCTGCCGCATGATATTCCTTCATTGGGAAGTATAGACGACAGCTTTGCGTATACTGGCAAGTCAGCGGTGGATACATCTGCAGGTATACTGAGAGGCAGGCCATACGGTGGAGTGGCTATACTTTGGAAGAAGGACGTGTTTCCTGTAGCTACTGTCATCGAATGTAATAGTGCGCGTTTATGTGCTGTGAAGTTAGGTATAAGTGATCGGTCCATAATAATATTTTCCGTGTATATGCCTACTAACTGTATAGATAATTTAGCAGAATTTACAGAGTGTTTGTGCGAAATAAATGCAATTATAGAAATTAATAATGTCGAGTCGGTGTACATGTTGGGGGACTATAATGCGCACCCAGGTGAGTTATTTGCCAATGAACTTATTAACTTTTGTACGGAACAACAGTGGGTATGCGCAGATATAGAACTATTGCAGCCGGAATCGTATACTTTCGTTAGTGATGCTCACGGGTCGCGCAGATGGCTTGACCATTTTGTGTTGACGAGTGCTGCGAGGCTTTCTGTACTTAATATATTAGTGATGTATGATATTTATTGGTCAGACCATTATCCTATACGTATGGAGTGCAATTTAGAGTTAGTTAAAGCTAAAGTTGTAACAAATTGTAATAGTAAAAATAAAGTTATATGGGGGGAAAGGGACTCTAGTCAAATTAAGAAGTACCACGAATTTTGTCACTTAAATCTCAAGCTTATAGATTTTCCTAGTCAGTGTTGTGATTGCGCAGATCAAATCTGTTCTAATATAAGTCATAGAGTAATACTAGATAAAATGTATACTGATATAGTTGCTATAATGACTGAAGCTTCAATAGTTAGTAAGAATTGTAACAATAGTAATAGATTGAATAGAAAAAGGTATGTCATAGGATGGAATAGGCATGTCAGGGATGCTCACGGAATGGCTAGGCGTTGCTATATAGATTGGATACTAGGTGGAAAACCTATTTCTGGTCAATTATATAACAATATGTGTGAGTCCAGAAATGTATTTAAACAGAAACTAAAATGGTGTCAAAACAACGAACAACAAATTAAAATGGACATTATTGCAGAGCAGCACACTAAGAAAGATTTTAAGAACTTCTGGAAAAATACTAATAGCCTTAATCCAAAACCTGGTCATCCAGTGAGTGTCGCGGGCATGCATGAACCATCCAAGATAGCGGAGGCGTTTCGTCTTCACTTCAAGGTAGACTCTTTACCTACCACTGATAGACAGGACGACATACGACCATGTCGGGGCAAGGAATCGAATGTCATTGTCAGGTTCACAAATAAACAAGTAAAGAACGTAATCCAGGCTATGGTCCGAGGAAAGTCTCCCGGACATGACGGGTTAAGTATTGAACATCTAAAATATGCAGGTGTTCATTTACCACGAGTCTTAACTATGTTTTTTAATCTGTGTCTGAGTCATTCGTACCTACCAGAACAGTTAATGCATACAGTGTTCAATAATTAAAAACAAGAATGGAGATGTCTCCGACATGTCAAATTACAGGCCAATATCTTTAGCAACAATAGTGGCCAAGGTATTGGACAGTCTACTTGATCAACACCTGAATAAGCACATTGTCCTTCATGATCAGCAGTTTGGATTCAGGTCAGGTTTATCCACTGACACTGCTATCATGTGTCTCAAGGAGACTGTTCAATACTATGTCACCAGAAACACACCAGTTTATGCTTGTTCTTGGACCTGTCAAGGGTTCGACCTTGTATCATATTAGTAAGGCTTTGGGAAA
>NWSH02000019.1:6111284-6121307 GCA_002382865.2 Heliothis virescens
GGGCAACAGGGACGTGAGCGGCTGAAGGGTGAAGATGCCTCGCTGGACTTTAAACTCAGATCACGCGCTTGTCCAGCATCTCTGGCCCACTCGCCACTTACCACGAGGCACCCACCCTCCGAACAGGGCTATTAACCCTGCTCTAGCGACTCCACTCTGGACGGCCAATGAAGGCAAGCCAGAGGCGGGAGACCCATCCCCCGTCATGGTTCACTCCGGCAAGCCGGAGGTGAGGGACAGTATACTCTCCCTGGAGCACTCGGTACCCGCGGGGTCGCTACTCCCCGTCATCCGCCTCAGATGCCCTGCGGGGTTTATTATTATTATTATTATAATGTAGCTTTCGAATGGTGAAAGAATTTTTAAAATCGGTCCAGTAGTTTTTGAGCCTATTCATTACAACCAAACAAACAAACAAACAAAGTTTTCCTCTTTATAATATTAAGTATAAAGTATATATAAGTATAGATCAAACTTTGCCTAAACCAATGTAAAGAAGCACTTATTTTTCTAAACTGATGCTGCTAAAGGTACATGATTTCCGCCATCCATTCAAAAGGTGACGTGTCTCAAAATCTTCATTTTCTACGTGCACAAAAAACAAAAATCCTATGAACGCTCGCCTGAAAAGATGAAAGCTCAATCGCTCATACACACCAATTAAGCAGATTTTACGTTACACGTTATAAAATCTCCCTATATGCAGAGAACAAACTTTAAAACCGTGAAAAGCTCTTGGCTTATGAATGGTGACCGTATAAATTCCGAGTCGGACCGGACTGCGATAGATTGCATAGCCAACGTAGGCATTTTAATACCGACGCGGCGAGGATGCATCGAGTGCCCGCATTCATTGTTCAGGCCGGTATCACATCGGAGTTACATACTTGAAAGGCACGCCTATTCTACGATAGATTCTTGATCCTTTTTCTCTTATTCATAAAAGAGTGTTTTTGCAGGCAAATGCCTTCTAGCTTATAATGCTGAATCGTGTTGGAACAAGGGTCGTAAAAGCTGCACAATGCACTAAACCTTTATTAGTTCAGAGCTGACATCATCGTACCTAATTCTACTTTGTCCTACATTCAGGGATAAAAATTATAGTTTACGAAAGACCATAGATGTCAACAAATCTTTACATAGTGGGTTTATGAAAATTATCTAAGAATTTAGCATAAAAAAGCCTCCATATCTTTGTAGTAGGTACTACCTCCTATGTCCGCTTAAATGAGGATATAAACACAAACACTTTTTATGCTTCTCAGCATGTATGCTTCACATGGGATGTATTAAACCTAACAGTTTTTCGGATGAGACATTCCCATTCAAATGTATGCTAAACGCCTAACCTTAGTTGCGAGACGTATGAATAAAACAAAGCCGTATCCGTACTGCTATCTGCTAGTGGAGTTTCGTAGTCTCATGGTGTACGGCAACCCTACTGAATTTGCTGTGGTTGGTATTTTAGGGACTAGGAATTACCTGGTCTAGAAAAACAATTACGGAACTGCCTGATGATGCAACTACGCAATGAACGAGAGTGAATGAAAATAAAAAATCGTTTCTATTTCGAAATTAGGTGCCTAATCACGTACTTAAGCACCTGATATTGTAGCACAATATCTAATGCATACCTAATAATTGAAGCAGAAGTAAGTATAATTTATCTCAGTGGGTAGGTATTATCTAAGCGTATTGGATTGCAACAGCTCAATTCAGGCCTACTTACCAATATGTATCACAACACAATATGCACAGGATTGTTAGTTTACAAATCATTCGGCAATTGCCTATCGAATCACATTATCTTGTGATTATGTAAACCACACCTTGTACGAAGGTAATATGTAGATGCGTGTCATTTATAATGCATGTGATTGTTAGGCAGCCTCCCTTAAATGGAATCAAACCCACTGGTCAGATTTTTAAACGTTCGAAAACCGGTTTATAATTGACGATAGGTACCTAGTTACTCTACTTTTCTTGACTACATAAATAGAGGTAGGGTTGTCGTGAAGCAAAGCTATTAGTTATCGATATTGGAGGTAGATAAATCCTCGCTGTATTTGAAATTTGCAATCATGGAAGTGTTCACAGAGAGCCAATCAAATTGGCTCGATGCATAGAATATAAATGAGCCGGGTTTAAACACACCGTAGGTGCCAATTTTGCTAAATCATACTACTTGAATATTCATAAAAGACTGAATTATATTATCATAATTGCATTATTGCACACGCTACGAGAATAGCTGTAGGTATAATGTTATCCAGATTGAAGTGGCTGGCTACTTAGTCAAGTTAGTCAGCAGTTTTCTGGTACAAAATTTTAATTTTAAGCTTCAAGTATTTTTGACTACGTTTGAGATAGATTTTTTTAAACAGATGGATTTGTTGGAAGATTGGATAACTAAGTAGTTAGATACTCTAATTATGATCCAGTGAATAAAAGTTACCAAATGAAGTAGATACTTACCTATTCTTTTATCATCTCTTTCTGAACTCGTAGGAAACTTCTTGTTTTTTGCAATAAGATGGGAAATTGTCAAAACGTCGTAATACTACATTGCGTAGATTTATTATTCACATAAAAGATGGAAAGCAAGAACATTTCTATTATACGCGCTTTGGTAAGCCTACGGCAGTTTGTATGAGGCCTGTAATCCGATTGCTGAGCGGCCGCTTATAATGTTGATCGGGGCTTTCCCCCACTAAGCCGGTTTACTGACTATACACCGACACAATGACTGTTGAATACATTTTTGTATATCGATATATCTAAATTGTTTGCAGGTGTTTCTTCGTGGGGGAAGTCAAAGGCGACAAATCCTCAAGGGATTATATGAGGCTTTTATCCGCCAGATGAAAATAGGTCGTAGCTTGGTCCCCCATCTTATTATCATTATTATTTCAAATGCAATATGTTACTCGGAGCTGCCTTAATCTATGTGTCGTTAATGCTATGAAAGATGCTACCTGTGCTAACAAATTAACACTTATTGAAAATAACCACAAAACTGCGCTCTCCGAAAAGGTAACAACAAGGTTTACTTGAATTAAATGGTCTAAATAGCTTTCTAAGGAGTCTCACATTAGCCACATTAGAAGGAACATTAGCAGCGAACATTAGAGTGCATTATCAGTGGACACGTATTGCTCGTATGTAACAATAACCGTGTAACAGTTCCTGGGAAACGCGCAGTCCGCATCGCGAACAGGCTCCCTTTCAAACTGTTAGTAAAACTACTAATGGACGTCATTTTCCTTGCTGTTTGGGATTTAAAAAGTAGTTTAATGTCTTTAAGCTGGGCAGCTTGTTCTCTACACTTCTTGGAAGCACAATAATACATTTTGGTAGGTAGGTATTCATTCATGTTCAAAATTCCCGGAACAACATTTATAAATAATAATATTATTTAAAAATATTATCATTGTTCACCAAAAAAGTTAAACAAGAACAGTTTTGCTACCTTATTAATTTGGGTCCTTACAAGAAATGCAAAACCCTTTTCCCGAGCGGGAATTCCGTAAATATTTAAATGTCTTTGGAGTACATTTTCTAAACAATACGTAAAGAACTAAATAAGCCGGATGTGTGGTACATTTTCTACTTGTTTTTCATCCATCCCTCTTTTGTAACGTTTCTATTATGAGAGAACCCCTGTTTGTAGAATGTATTACTACGGCACCGGTCCCATCTAACCACAAAAGGTTTATCCCGTAGAAGACGCCGTACAATCGTTGCTACACGTATTTTTCTATTCACTCTCCTAATTCTCTGTACATTATATTGGCTTCTCGCTGTTGATTGTATATTTGCTGGTATGTTTTTAGGTTCAAAGATTGGATTGCTTATTTTTCTAAAAAAAAAACAAATTTTTTTGGACAAAGATACAATTAAGAGGCTGTATCACTGAAAATATTAAGAACATTCTACTGGGCCTTCAAGGCCTTGATGAATATGATTCCCGGAATACATTACTGAAAGGTGAATAAATGAAAAATAATTGATGAAACGACCTGAAAAAAACAAATTAAATTAAGATTTTATAAAATACCAACAACAATTCTTAGTTAACAGAATACGTTCTGTTTTTCCATGAACAGTTTTCTGAGTCCTATTTACTTACGTATTTCGTCCACATCTATTTTTAGTTATTTGAAGTAGCAAAAATAGCGCTATTTTGTGATGTATCTGCATTAAGGTATCATGCGTCGTTTAACAACCGTCTTTCAATGCTAATTGAATCCAATATAAGAGCTTATCCTAGGCTATTTATTACTCATATAATAAGTTCCTACAAATAATTCTCTATAGATCTTTGAAGCGTAAATAGGAAACTAGAAACATTCCTCCTTTGTACTAATTCACCATTCAATCATGTTAATTGGGGTTCGTTTTGCCCTTCTTTATTAGTCCGGCCTAGTGACGACTGTGTAACCCCTGCTCTGTAATCGCTGATTTGACCGCTTCCAACCAAACAGAGTTTCTCAAACAATTTTTTCTCTCACTAATTGAGCAATTCTTAAGCTGGCCTTATCGAATGAAGCATCAGTGGGAGGCATCTACATATATTTCGAGATGTAGATGTAGAAGCTTTTAATGTAAATTGTTTATTTTTGTGATTTCAGGTAGATACCTACCTACATGAACAGGTTAAAGTCTTAGAGTACGAAACGTAGGTAATTTTACAACTTTTATGTATATAAAATTGACAAAGAATAAAATATAGGAAGGACATTTATTGTAAAAAAAACCCTACAAATACGAAATTTTCATGTCACTTTGAGAAACACTATCCTGACCGAAGGGTCCGTATGATGGTTTTGCGAAAGCTATTAGTAGGGACGTTTTACATTGCGCCTTGTCCTATATAAGTGTCAGAGCGTCCACTGGCGGAAGGCAATCAGAAAGACATTTCAGACGTCGACGTCATCTCGCGATGAAGGCGTTATTTCTGGGATGTAGGAAATGTTGAACATTTTTCATTTAAGAATCGTTTTGTAAAAAGAGTATTAAAATTTTGGTTGAGACAAAATAATGCTTTTATTATTTGTTAATATTGTTTTATCTAAAATTTGTAAACAAGATAGGCAAAGTTTCGTAGTTGTACCCAAAGTAGCTACGGTGGGCGCGATGGTGTATTGTTTATGTAGATATTTCTAAATCATGCGATATTTTCTCCATTCATGAATTCAGAATAGTTAAAAACGTTTCATGAATAAAAAAAAAGCATACTATATAACCCGAATAAACAGGAGCAAGAAGCAAGTGACACCACGTGCAAGAACCCAGTGCCTTATAAACAATAGAGATCTTCCAACTCTCAAGTATGCACTGTCAAACTGCAGTATAGGAACACGCTCCTTTATTCCAAGTTATATTAAGTCCCGAAGCTGCAACAGAACGCATTACCAGGAAGCGTTTATTAGCTCGTCGCACATTACGTAAGTTTTGTCGGTTAACTTGAGTGCAGTATTACTGTGTGCACACTGTGCAACCCA
This sequence comes from Heliothis virescens, assembly GCA_002382865.2. Lineage (NCBI taxonomy): Eukaryota > Metazoa > Arthropoda > Insecta > Lepidoptera > Noctuidae > Heliothis > Heliothis virescens. The sequence continues at coordinate 6,116,789 of NWSH02000019.1, forward strand.
CTTACACCCATTTTGGAGCGGATAACATTTGTTTTGTCCAGCTTGCGCCACCGAGATGCCCACTTTTATGTTAGCCCGTGGCCCAGTGTGCACAGTCTTTATTTTTGTACGCTGGGTTTAAAATGTTATCGTGTTACCCCGTGTTAGATGTCAACGTTTTCAGTTTGGTTCTCTGTTATTTTGAGAAAGAGGAGACTTTTTAGAATGAATAAAGGTATTTTTTAAACTTACATGGTTATTTGTTTCTTTGTCAGTTTCTGTTACATAATTTTCAGGCATTTATTTTTGCAGCTGTTGCCACAATTCTGTGGTTGACGACTTTAATCAAGCCAGCACAATATGACAAATGCAAAATTTTTGTTCCAAATAGGTCTTTGGAGCCTCATAAGGAGAGAAAAGTGTCCATAAACTTTTTCTGTAACAAATAAAAAGCTCTAAAGTAAGACAGTAAAAACTGAAGGAACGTAAAAATAAATAAGTAGGTACCTAAGAAAATTACTGCACGCATGCTTTTTATTATCAGGCAGTTTGTAACATGACTGTATAATGGAGTAGGCTTAAATCATCCAGTAATAAGCAGAAATCCTAAATTAAAACTATTAAATAGTTTTAAATAAAATCGTCTTTATATTATAGCAGTCATGTAACCTGACATTTGAACTAGCCCAGGGATTGCTGTCGTCCAAATAAGCGTTATAAAGTTATCTCAATTCTCGAAATATACAATTTACTAATTGTTGGCAAACAAGCATATAAATTAGTGTTTTGGGAATGGAAACGGCAGTAATATGTAGGCCCGAGGGCGCACTTCACTTTTGTCCGTAATGACTGGAATAGTCGGGATATTTGAAACGATATTCGATTTGCAAAGCTGCGATGACAGAATCCGGATTTAATTATTCGAAATCGTTTGATAATCGAGCTTTGTGTAATACTATTCGAGTGTGTCATTTAGCTGTATGAAGTACTTACAAAGGCTTTGTTGTGAAATTAATTTCATTTTGTGGAACTATGATAACTGATAGCCCTTGTTTAGTGATTGTGGTGCATTTATGTAGGAAACTGAAAAACTTCGATCCAATAGTAATTGAAAAAGGGACAAAATACTCGGCTAATGCTATAGACATAGACATACATGAATATTGTGCACTTAATTATGATATACCATATCTATGTATAAATAAACACCATAAAATAATATGGTGTAAGAATTTTCCATTTCTTTCGTTCATATTTAAAGAAGTTGGAAGTACAGAACAATGTACCTAATTAATGTGACATTTACAAAGTGTAGTTTTTCCTTTGGTTATATTTTTCTTAAATGTCATTGTGGGCGTAGACTCAATATAGGAACCATTCTAGATGAAACACAATATTGCACTGTAGTTGTTGTTCCATTGTTATAATAGATTTCTTCGTTTAAATGACCATATCAAGTGACTTATATATCTAATTTTTTACGCATTACTTATTACTAGCTTCTGCCAGCGGCTTCGCCTCCCGTATAACTTAAAATCCCGTTTTCCCCGTTCCCCTGGGAATTTCGTAAAATATTTTCTTAATCGCGTGAGAGTCTTATGATGAACTTCTGTGCAAAATTTAAGCTTTATAGGTTCACGGGTTTGGGCCCTGCATTGATGAGTCAGTAAATGAGTTAGGGCGTTGATTTTTATAATATAAGTATTTCATCATTAGTTTTTGCATATCTTCTATTCTGTAGCGTATTTTGCATTATTAGAATATTTATAAAAAGGCAGAAAAAAATCGAAGTTAAACAAATGTAAAATAATACACCAAAGATCGTACAAAAAATATAATACAATATGAGATCAATATTGTAATATTACGTCACAACTGTTCCACACATATAATACACCTTCGGTTTACCGTCCGTGAAACGCACGAGCTGCGCCAGTGTGGAGCCTTAAATCACTACAGCAGTTTGTATAAATCATCAGCGGCCGGTAAATATTCTCTGCTGAACCCAGCCTTCCGGGTAAACTGCTATATCTGTGGTGATCTACTAGAAGTGATATATGTATGGCTGTTCTAGGCAACTGCGTTCGAAATACTGTACCTACCTATGATTTTTGTAAAGAGTTGGTGGAATAAGTATTCCATGTTTGAGTACTAGCTGTTTTCCGCGTCTTGTGGGAACTACTTGGATGGACTACTTGGTCGGATGAGTATTCATTTCTTTTCTCCGGCTCTATGATTAAATTACATTTGAATCAGTTCAGCAGTTACGGCGTGAATGCCAGACAGACAAGTATACAATAACTTTCGCATTTATTTTTATAATATTAAGTAAAGGAAGTGAAGATTCCAGTATTTCGTATTAGATATTCGTAATACACATGCGTATTTCTTATCATTGCGTGATCATCAGTCATTATATGAGTATTCGGGAATTTAACGACTCATCTTCCCCCGCCTTGTAATGAGCCGTGAATATACTGTTTTTTTAAACATACTGATCAATCAGTGTCCAAGCAACGTTTTGTAAAACAAGCTTTAGCTTCATTAGCTTTGCGATGGAAATTGAAAAGTTTTTATTATTCTTTTCTGCCCGCAATTTTTAACACCGATCGTACAGACGACAGCGGGTCAACCTATCCGAATCTCCCAAATTTTACCAATCGAACATTAGCCTTCTAGGTACTATTGTTGAAGGTTAAAAATCTACAACAGAAATATCTGTACATTGTTATGTATTATTTCTTTTACATATCTAATATATCGTATTCCTAATTGAAGTTATTCCTAAAAAGCTGCAACACGGACAACTAAGTAGGTCCTAAATGTTATAATCAAATTAACACAATTCTTAGGTATTCTTGTTCCTGATTTCGGTACATAAAAATCTATCTCTAGCGTTCTAAGCAAGCTTTCAAACTCTGCAGGGAAATTGTACCCTAATATATTATTAGTATTGCAATCCTACCTGTGCTCTGTGGTCTCAGGTACATATAAATCACCCATTACTTCCCAAGGGCGTTGTAAACCACAACTGAAATATAAGCGGTTTTCCGCAAGACATAAAAAATTAACTAGTGTTGAGGTCTTCTTCTCATCAAGTGAGATGCATGTTTAAACACCCAACAAACATTATATAAGTATGTCACTTTTATCAAATCCGCCTGATCTTGCGTGGAATTTGACGTTGAGAGTCAGAGTTAAATTTGAACGTCATAATCTTCAGTAGATATGATTTACAAGATCTAGCAACGATTAACCCCTGCGGGGCCCACTAGGGCCGGAGCCTGCCGGGGCTGCGGGTTGTTCGAAAGAGTTACCGCGGCCCTGGCGCACAAAGGGCTCCCGAAGGAACACGCTGGGATTTAGTCAGTAAAAGTCTGACATTCCCTCACGCTGTCACCCACAGCGGGAGGTGATTGATTGAGATGATGATTTCCCATAGTTAGAAAAACCTAAACGTAACCGAAATCCTAAACGTAAGCTACTTAAGTGTGCAGTTAACGTTCTATCTGTTATCGATCTTCAATAATTTGCGGCTTAAGTTCCTATTCATATCAAACATACTCACACCTAGATAGTCTAAAGTCTAGAGTCTAGATAATGCTTTAACTGCAAGTTAGCAATTAGTATTCACTTGCGGAACTACTAGTTTGACCTACATTCGGCTTACACAAGTTGTTCTATTCACAGAAGAAGAAACTTTAGATGTTTGTTATCACAGGTAGATACATAATATATTTGGTGTGTCTCATGGTTTTACTTCGATCTTAAAGTATTATTTTGGGCACTCAGATAACACAGTAACTACTTCGGCCGTTCCCAATATAACCTATATATCTCTGGATTTGCTTACTAAAGATAGAATTTTGACTAGCCCCATACAAGTAATGTCAAATTCCTATCTTTAGTAAGCAAATCCGGAGATAGACAGAATATTGAATTCCGCAGTTAGATACCTAATACTGAAATAGCTGACCAGGCAAACTTCGAAAAACATTTTAACACAGTCGTGTGAATATTAAATATCATCAGAGTTCCCGAGATGTCGGAATGTAATATTAAAAGCCAGAATAAGGTGACGGGACTTTATATCTATACTAATATTATAAAGCTGAAGAGTTTGTTTGTTTGTTTGTTTGTTTGTTTGTTTGAACGCGCTAATCTCAGGAAGTACTGGTCCGATTTGAAAAATTCTTTCAGTGTTAGATAGCCCATTTATCGAGGAAGGCTTTAGGCTATATAACATCACGCTGCAACTATTAGAAGCGAAGAAATAAGGGAATATGTGGAAAAAACGGGAAAGATTATTCATCTTTGAGGGCTTTCGTTGCGTGCGCTGCGAAAACGGTTCAAGATACCAAAAATATATGTACAAAAGAATTATTCCTCTTGAAATGAGCTAAAAAAATGTCCGCGACAGTATATATCTATCTATTAAGATTAACTCTCTAGAACCGTTTTTATGGTAATCTTTGGTGGAAATGAATGCATTATTTGTTAAGAGTTGTATCAACGTAATAATATTAATCTTTATCCAAAT
>NWSH02000019.1:6126343-6143127 GCA_002382865.2 Heliothis virescens
ACGCTGCAACTATTAGGAGCGAAGAAATAAGGGAAAATGTGGAAAAAACGGGAAAGATTATTCATCCTTGAGGGCTTTCGTTGCGTGCGCTGCGAAAACGGTTCAAGATACCAAAAATATATGTAGGAAAGAATTATTCCTCTTGAAATGAGCTAAAAAAATGTCCGCGACAGTATATGTCTATCTTTTAAGATTAACTCTCTAGAACCGTTTTTATGGTAATCTTTGGTGGAAATGAATGCATTATTTGTTAAGAGTTGTATCAACGTAATAATATTAACCTTTATCCAAATAAATAATAAATATTGTTGTTGATTAAGAGTATTTAATCTATACTAATATTATATAGCTGAAGAGTTTGTTTGTTTGTTTGTTTGAACGCGCTAATCTCAGGAACTACTGGTCTGATTTGAAAAATTCTTTCAGTGTTGGATAGCTCATTTATCGAGGAAGGATATAGGTTTCTTTTTATCCGGGTGCGTCGAGTAGTCTTCTATCTTCTTCTCCTTCTTCTATCTTCTTCTTCTTCTATATAAATAAAACTCAAAGTCCTGACTGATTCACTGACTCAACATCGCAGGGCCCACACCCGTGAACCTATAAAGCTGATTTTTTTCACAGAGGTTCATCTTAATACTCTGACGCGTGTTAAGAAAGGGTTTTTTGAAATTCGTGTCTTAAAGGGGGTTAAAACTTTGTATGGCGAATGAGTATTAATTACGAATTTCGACATGAAACTTGGTGAAGTTACTCCTTGAAATAAATAAGTAAACACGTGTTTCACATTTTTTTAAAATAAATCCATTAAAGGGTTAAAATGGGGTTTCCGGTTAAAATGGGGTTGACAATTTGTATGGTGAACTAATCAACGCAAGGCCCAAACCCGTAAACCAATAAAGCTGAAATTTTGCACAGAAGTTCATCATAAAAGTTTCACGCGAGATAAGAAACGATTTTTAAAATTCGTCTCCTCAGGGGTTGAAATTCGTATGGCGAACCAATATTAATTACGAAATTTCGAAAACATTAAAACTTCGCTGAAGTTATTCCTTGAAATGAATAAAGTAAACACGTGATTTCACGACTTTTTGAAATTCGTGTCCTAAGGGTTGAAGCTTTGTATGGGAATGAATGATTAATTAGAATTTCGACTGAAACTTCGTGTACTTTACTCTTGAAATAAATAAGTAAACACGCTGTTTCACCATTTTTTGAAATCTTCCAGCCTAAGGTGGTAATAGGGGTTTTAGTAATTTGTAAAGAAGGCTATGATTTTTGAAGGAAGTGACATGAAATTTTGAAGATAGGTTTCTCTAGGGGTAGACATCGCATCGCATTTTACGAAAAATTTATTACTCCTATGAGTACAACGGGGGTTGGTAGTTGATGAAAGATCTATGTTTTTGTGTGTGTTTACTGATGCAGTAGCCGCAATAGACGAGCTAAACTATAAGAGATACAAGAATGGTGCCATTGTAAAAATTTATCCACGTGATGAAATTTTTCTGCTGAGATATTTAATTTGAAGATCTAGAACACCTTATGTGGAACTTCAAGAGCCCAGCTATACTATAACACGTGTAGGAATGATGTCTTAGCAAAAGTTGTTTAGTCTGGTGGGTTGACTTACAAAAATGAAAGTTCTGAATCTCCTCGCATATTCATTCGCTACCGGGCTCTTAGAATACGACATCAGATGCTTCAGATCTTTGATTTTGACGACCCCGTTGTCGCTGGCATAAGCGACATGATCCGCGTACGAAGTCGCGGGCAGAAGCTAGTAGATGATAAAATTAATTTGATTACTCTCCAACCTTTATGATAATATGAACTCCAAAGTATCAAAAACATGGACAGCGTTTAATGGAGATTCCGTTGCATATTGGGTCGAGTCCCGTGAGTGCACTATTCTATGTTTTTATTAGGGTTCTACTCTAAAACGGTTGGGAAAAACAGAAAACTATGCGGGACGAAGAAAAACAAGCTAAAAATGTAATGTAACTACCTCCTATAGATGTATAAAATAGTAGTTATGTTACGTAAGAACAAAATCGTTGCGGTTCAGAGCTGTCCTCGGGTCTTATCTTGATAAAGGATATGTCCCATGCCTGTCACTATGGATTAACCCATAGATTTTATGTTATTGAGGAAGCGGATTCAGTGCGTCTTTGCGTCGTGTTTTTGTTAGCGATATTTTTAATTTTATTGTTTTCCAGCCAGGGAAATGGAAAAGGAAAACATTTTATTAAGGCACACAATATCAGCGGATTTTCGCTAAGTAAAGCGTGATGAACATAACGATGTTTATCTCACATTGCTGTAGAACCTTTTTATAAAAATGCAAAGAAGATAATAAGCAAGCAACAGGTAGGTATAATAAAATAAAAAAAGTTGCTGTAACTTCAGGTCATATTTGTTATTTTGGAATTAAAATAAGTCATTGCTTTTTCGTTAAAGAGGAAGGATACTGTAGAAGGTTTACTACCTACGGGCTACTGGTAAGTTGCATTTTTGTGAAAATTGTACTCAGCTTCCATTCCCAAAAATTTTGTTTCAGAGATTCGTGCGTTAGGTCTCGGCTTTACGATTCGCTATGTTCAGTGTTGCCAGTGTGTCCCCATATTGGGCAATAATTCATGTAATGCTCTGTTTTGTTTCCAGCAAATAGTGGGATTTATTGCGACGGCGACAAGCGGGTATATTATCATTTAGTTTATTGCTCAGCGAGGAATGCGATGATATATTATGGCCTGGTGATTGTTCACATTGCTCTGTGAATAGTAATGCCAATTGCTACCATAAAATAAAAACCCTATATTTTAGCAAGCTGTTATATTGATGTCGGTAAAAAAACACTCAATCATAGATAAATAAAATTAATTAAAAATAAACGGCGAAGTCAGCTTATTGAAATTGGAAAATTTATTTGAACCGAATCTATACTAATATTATAAAGCTGAAGAATTTGTTTGTTTGTATGCTTGTTTGTTTGAACGCGCTAATCTCAGACACAACTGGTCCGATTTGAAAAATTATTTCAGTGTTAGATAGCCTATTTATCGAGGAAGGCTATAGGCTACTTTTTATCCGGATGCGCCGAGTAGTTCCCACGGGACGCGGGTGAAACCGCTGGCAGAAGCTTGTAGTTATATTTAAAATAAATGCAAGATCATGTTTTCTATTATTTTTAAAATGACTGTTTTATTATCTTTTGCTTTATGCAGATTCAGTATTAGTTTTGTTTGTGGCATCCTTTGTGCTGACTAAACTTTTGAATAGTATACATTTTAACGGTATATTTACAATTACAATGAATACTGTTTTGCTGCCTTTATTTGTACAAATAACATTCATTTTCAAACGCTCGGTTTGCAAAAAATAAACACCAGGTTGCGCTTGCAAACTATCTAAATTGACGGTTTTATCTCGTTTAGTTAAATTGTTAAATGTGAATTTATGACGTCAATTAGCGAAACAAATGAATAATATTGGATGGCTGATTGTAATTGCATTGGTACTTGTTAGTTTAGAGCTGAATGTGCGAAAACATTTAACACAATCTTTTTGTTAGTGGATAGATGATAATATTATAAAAAGCTGAAATGTACAGACGACAGCACATCAAGTTACCACAATCTGTCAAATTTCTGCAGTCGATTTTCAACCTTATCACAATAGTGGGTAAGTTAATATTCGATTGGTAAAATTTGACAGATTCGTATACGTTGACCTGCTGTCGTCTGTACAGTTTTTATCAGTATACATTACTAGCTTTGGAGCCTGTAGGCCAGGTTTCTTTATTTTACTTTGTTTTTAAAAAAGCTTTTGATAGGTACTTCGGTTACAAACAATTCATAAGCAATTTCTTGGAAATTGTCGTTTAGTTTACCTTAATGTGTTAAGTAAAAGTATTTGCATATCCATTATAAAGTTGGTACTTAATTAATGAAACTGATAGCTCGACGTTTTTGAATAAAAAGTGTCTTGTGCTTAAGTAGATAACTTGTGGGTGGTGTCAGCCGGTTGTTGGAACTTCTAGGGAGATAAATCGTAGCAGTTGACTGATGGCTCCAAGTTGCCAGAGTAAAAAAACAACGTTGATTGACTTGCGGCCTCCCGACCTTGAAGTTTTGAAAACGCTTTGAAAATATCGGGTTTTGTTCACTTTTTAAGTTCATCTTGGTCGTAGTTTCCATGAAATATAGGTATGAAAGAATATTGAATTTTACTAACGTTTCTACTTAAATGTTCATTTTATTTAGAGTCCATTTAAGTTTATTAATTCTTTAGTTTGACATTGGCTAACACAACCTTGGAGTGCCAGAATAAGAAAAAAAAAGTTTACTAATTCAAAATTTAAAAGCAGTTCACAATAGGTGAACTCTGATTGTAGCAACACGCAACACAATATCGAAATGTTATTAATTAGATAAGATAAAAGTTGAAGCTCTGTAAACATATCTCAGCTATTTATAGCTTCAGCTTATCCACTATAGTTTAAAGAGGAAATCGGGTAATCAAGTGTTCCAAATGCGACGGAAATGCGATTGGAACTGTCTTCTCGTGAGAGAGAAAGCTAGTCAGTATTTCATTCGGTTAGAAATTACTCACGGATTGGTTTAATAGGGTGAGACTTCTGGCGCGCATTTATTTCAGGACATTGTTGTCTTAGGAGGTTTATCAAGAATTTTATAAACGAAAAAAAAAACAGAAAATTCATTTTCTAAGAGCACAATAAATATGCAAGATTTCGAGGTACATGAAGTGGCAAAAGCCGTCAATATAATATGAGAAATTCTTACTCTGGAACAAGTTTTCATTTCGGTGTCCCTTCCCCCAGTATTATCTTAACGAAATCTACCAGGGCAGCATAAACGCAGGGAGCATTATGTCAGCTGACGTCAAGCATTATTTTCAAATTCCCTTTACCGGCCCTGCCAGTATTAGAGCAGCTTAAAGGGTCTAAAGACGTAATTGTATCAAGCGGCTGGGCGAGGTCAAGTAGATTAATACGCTTTTGAAGGCAGAACCAAGCAACCTGAAGATTAACTTAATGTTAAATAGGCTTATGGCACGCTGCGTAATCGCTGATTGTGATTTGCATGGTAAGCTGAAATGACTTCATAATCTATAACGTTAGAGGCCTCACTCAACGGAAGGCGTCCGTCCTCTTGAATGAATTAATTGCATCACGCTGAGGGATTATTCTGTATTTTTTTTATTTAGTAGAAGAAAGCTAAAAAATGGTCGGGCCTTAATAATTCAGAACGTTACAATAGGTATGACAGCAACTGATATGAAACTAAACCGTTTGTAATCTTGGGACCATTTTTCATATTCTGCATTACGTATAACTTCCCACACTGTTAAAGCTGGTCGCTCGGTTCGGCGGATAGGGTAAAATGTGGAAAACCTAAACGAAATTTATGTTTTCCAGAATGTCACCCTTTATCGAACGTTTCCATACAAAATTTCGGGATGAGGCATAAATTGTAGCGTCGGTCCGAGGACGTTTTATGGCGCTCTGAAGAGGATCTTGTGCGCCTTTAATATCGAACTGGGTCGCTGCGTGTTTTATACTGTTTATCCTGTGTTGGGACTAATGGTTAGAGGTGAGAGGATGAATAATATGAGGTCAAAGATGCAGTGACTTACAAGAAAGTAGGGAAAAAATAAATATACTAACATCTCAAACACTTTTCATACGCTCGCGTTTAAATATTCCTTTCTACATTATCGACTTCCAAATTCGAAATTAACTTTTGCGAAATGCGGTTCGAATTCTCACTTCTAGATCTTTCGCAAACGCGAACTTTTAGCTGCAAAGTGAAAGCAAATAGTCAGTCACAGCTGACGAAGATTAAATTAAATGGAGAAAGTTTGAAGAACTATCTCCTTTCAGATTGTTGGATTGACGACGCGGACCGATTGTCAGACCAAATGCAATGGAGAACCGATACTGAACTGAATCCAATCGAAATGTTTTAGTAACACAGTATACAGTACCTACTTAGGAATTTATAGTAAAGACTGAAGAACCTTGTCGAACTTATGTTGAGTATTTGCGCGTCTGTAAAAATGTATATCATTCGTTATTAGATTTTCATTTTGCATCCAGATTTTAAAAAATACAGTATTATGTACATTTGTAGAATACTGGAAGCAGTTGCTCAGTCAGTCTAAGTCATAATCATCTGATGTACCATTGCGTGTGAACATAGTTATTTATAACTATACTTACAGAACTATTCAGCGCCAACAGCCCGAAGTTTACTTACGTAAGGAAACAAATACCTACTTAGCTAAATCTGCAAACATCGGTGTGAGCAAAAACATTTCGTATCAGAACCAAAACAAAAATAACTCACACGGAAAATAATATTCGTTCTGTTCCGTAGCCAGCATAATTTCTTGGCACGACATAATAAATGATGGTGCGTGTACAAACACACAGGTACTATATATTATGAGGGAGATAATGCCAAAATCCCGGAACACAAAAACATATAGATATAAATACGGAAGAAAAGGGACCGATTCCCCGTTATTGAAAACCTCCATCTTTCTCATAGGCCTTTGATTCGAGCGAGTCGGGCAAACAGGTGTCATATCTCAATGGAACTTTTCCCGTTCCCTAATTCGATCCAGCAAATGATTTGGAAAGGCCCGATTGGATGACGTCATTATTTATTATGTATAAATGCCTATGCACGGGTTTGTATAGCTGGTGAACGGAAGGGAAATGTTGGGGTTGAGGAAAATAAATTATTAACTTTTCACGGAAATCGTTGGGTGAACTATTTTGCGCTGTTAGGGAAATAAGATTTGTATACTATTGGTCGTCGCTTTTCTTTGAACTATACTCGCAAGTAGCACAAATATTGTTACTCATTCTTTTCAAAAAATTATGGGTACGTATCAATGATAATACAGGCAGAATTTTAATTTCAATTACGTGGGTAGCTACCTAGGTACTTAATTATTCTAAACACACCAATAAAGGTAACCTTGGTTTAATTCTGAAATGACTTGCGAACGAACTCCCTTGACACCTTCCCAGCACTTTGATAATGTCTCAAAATTTATGGAGCGAAAGATGACGCCACAAAAATATTACACCGCTAAGTAACGTATTGAATATTTTTTTCGCCAACTTATTGTTCGCTTGGCACATTTAAGTTAATGTGGTGTGAATAATTGACATGAATGCGTTTAAACACCTAATACGTTTAGGAGAATAATATTACTCCTATACAACATTGTGAGCAGTGTTTCGCAGTGTTTAATGGTTCGGAATCGTGATAGTTGAACTTAGTACCCGCATTCATAATACAACGTTTGGGCTATGAAGTTAGCGTTTGTTTGTGTGGAATTACAGATATATGTAGCTTTCCTGGTTTAAGCATGCTACTAAAAAGGGAAGGCACATCAATCTTAAAAAACTTAAAGTTTCATACACCATTCGCAACATTTTCTTCAGATTTATTAAAAATGAAAAGCTCTACATCAATAATTGTGGTTTCTGAAAACAGACGTATAAACTTACTTGTTACAAAGAAAAGTATAATACACAAACTGAAATATTATATGTATTATCTTAAAATCCACGAGCAACGGAACTTTCCAATATTCGTTTAACTCGGATATTGGGGAAACTTGCCATCACACTCGTAATACAAATCACGCCACTTTTCTAGGTAAATAAAATCAGCGACGGTTGGCATTGACGGATCGTTCGCCCACCTACAATGAACGATCGGTGGCAGGCTTCGCGAATATGTTTCCTTGTGAGCTGGCTGACGCTTCGACCATGAAGTATTTGATGTCTCTAGGGAAATACAGGATTTCCTCGTGGTTAATCTACACTGTTCTGCAATGTTTTTAAAAGATCGTGATAATTTATTGTGTTGTTTTTTACTTCTCGTATTACATAGGCATCAGTAAAGCGATTTTTTAAAGTGGTGAAGGTAAGCTTATGGTTTACCATGCACTACCCTATTCGAGAATATGAAGCGTGTAGAAGGATTGAATGCGTTGCTCCAATAGAAGTAAGTTTACCGAAGAGTTTTCGTGTATGTACCTATTATACAGTATGCTGTTAGCATAAAGAACTTTTAATACAAAGTTTCCGTTCTACGTAGCTATTAGGGATATCTAAATAATACTTTAATCTATACAGGGTCTTACCACAATATTTCCAATGTATAATTTGGTAATTATGCATTTTGTATAATTTGCGATAAATCTAGAAATAAGGTAAAATAAACGCTCGTTTAGTGGCCTGATAAAAGTTATGGGATCCAAGATCTAGTAGCCGTAATGCCGTAAATGCTATATGTATTATAATGTTCAGAGGAAGTTAACGTGATCTTTAATGTTGTGTGCGATGCGATGTAGTTTGTATGTCTTTGTTCGTGTTGCTCATACGAAAGTTTACTCTGATGTCACAGACTATAGATCATCATTGATAAAATGTGTATGTGTTTATTTTTGTATACTGTGTAATTTGGGACTGGATTTTATCGGGGTTTTGAGATTGTGAGTTTAAATGCGCTAAGAAGGTTTTATGGATGTGTTCGGTTATTGAAAATCAGAATGTTAGTCAATTACCTATCCAACAGATATCGTAGAAAATTATGCAATTTTATTTCTTTAGGTAATACTCTCAACATCTCTCAACCCGCCGCTTGAACCTGTCATTATTAATTTAGCCTACGACATTCTATGGAGGCAACCATTTTGAACCCTTCATTGCGTATTCTGTAGGCCGGTAATAAATTTGAAATTAACAAATTTCTGGCAAATTGAATTTATAGTCCTCTCAAAACATGCGAAACCCCAATTCAGTGGGAAACTTTGGAATTAGATGTAAAAAAGTTTGTTTAAAATTAATTTTAAGAAAACACCTTAAATCTTCAATTCAATAAAGCCTACGAACCATGGTGAATTTGAAATACAGAGGTGTATTTATTTCGAATATTTTTTTTTAATATAAAATATACTATAAACTTTTTTAGTCACATAAAAACTTAACTCAATATTCCCAAAATGGGTCCCAAAGATCAACTTTTTTACCCAGTCACCGTTCAAATGTTTTGTAACCGAACAAGTGGCAGTAAGAAGTTGCGGAGAGAAGTTATCACGTGCTGCGGATCTAGCCGTCGCCAGCGAAAGTTAGGCTAACACTAAGCTATAAATATCCTGCTCTGTACGCCGATAAATTAATGTTGCCAGCATGAGGACGTACAACAGAGGTTCAGGTCTATTAACTTTCTGTGTAAATTTTAACGTAAATTCTGTTTTGTTGTACGTTGCTGCTGGCTGGTTTACGTATTTTTACAGACCCGAGCCTGTCAAATTTTACCAATCGAACAATAACCTTCCACTGTTGTGGTAAAGTTGAAAATCTATTGAAGGAATTTGACAGACTGAGGTAGGTTGATGTGCTGTTGTCTGTACTTGCGAATTTTTATTCTACTCTTATAATGATGTTACCAGCTGTGAAAGGGATTGACATTGCTATGCATACTCTTGGTGATTATTAATAATCCGAAAAAAAAATGTTTCTTAACAGGAACTTTTTATTAAAACATTTTAACTGTTACATAATGTAAGCAATTTTCTATTATTTATACATATTTCCTAAACATAAATGTTTTTTCATGTAAAACCAACTTTGAATAGAAGATTAATTCACTGTCTGGTGTCACGTTTCTCAGAACCTTTTGACTCGACTGCTAATAACTACAAATAACATAGTTCTTAGAAAGGCGCCGCTATCATTTATTATTTGCGAAATAACAACCACGTCAATTCATAATATTGAGAGTATATATATATGCCATTAAAAACATCCTGTAAAAAACCCAAGTCTCGCAGCTCAATCTCTCTACCGTAAAAAGTTGTGAGATCCAAGTAATACCAAGTCGGTTAATCTATTTAGTCTCTACTTAAAGGACCTTCTGTCTTTAGTTATTACATACATTTAACAAATAGAGCGACTTGGCCATCGCATGATTTGGTACATAGCACGACGGGCCAGCAACCTAATTCCTCACCAGAGTCCTTCAGAATATGATGATTGAGGTGAGTATCTTAAAGAAGTTAATGTTCCTGAAACTTCAAAGGCGAGCAAGAGTACCAATTAATGAATTGGTTTCGAGAATTTCAATCGCGTGAGGCGCGACAGACTAAAGAATCTAATATAATTATAATATTCACTGTGTTTTCATGCGATGGCCAAGTCGTTCTATTTGTTAAATGTATGTAATAACTAAAGACAGAAGGTCCTTTAAGTAAAGACTAAATAGATTAACCGACTTGGTATTACTTGGATCTCACAACTTTTTACGGTAGAGAGATTGAGCTGCGAGACTTGGGTTTTTTACAGGATGTTTTTAATGGCATCTCACTTCTTTTTGTAGAGTATATCTTTACATATACAAAAGACACGTAAAGGGTGTCTTTAGCCCAGGAAACTGAACAACTTTTCTCTTGGAACATAAGTAGAATTTGTAATGTAGAGACAGACGTTTTTTTCATAATTCAACATATTTTCTCACGGTTATGTTGTTCAGTTTCATGGGCTAAACACACCCTTACCCACTCTATACCCCCTCCCGTTATGCCTCATATAGTAGATATCTATCTACACCTATTATTTAGTACTGTACAGTAATTATTCATTAACTGCAAATGTAACCTTGTAATCCTATACATTTATATAGGATTACAAAGTTATTCATGCAGTTAGTGTATTTAGAAAACTGGACCGAAATTACAAAATTTTTGAGTTTTCCCATAATAAGGACACTAAACTCTATATGTATTCTAAATTTGAAGCTTCTATGTCTGCTAGAAGTGCCTTGGACTTTTGATGATCGGTGAGTCAGTGAGTGACAAAATTCAGAAACTTTAACAAGTTGTCATTCTTAAACTACTGGATCAAATTGTCTGAAATTATAAATACACCCTATTTATACAATGCCTAATTAGCTACTAAAAATTCAGGCTTCTTGTTTTATCCACAACGAAATTATAGTGGGTCGAAAATAGCCTGAATTGCTTCGAGAAAAGGATGGTACGGCCGTGCCGCTTTTTCTGCTTGACTTGGCGGGGGCACTGCCGTGCCCCCTGATATATATTTGCGAAGCTAATTGATTGTAATTCTCAATAGTTCATTGGGAGCAAGTCAATAATACACTTTTAAGAAGGTTAGTATCTTTCCAAGAAATAAAACTGTAAAATATGCTTTTATTTATCTACCAATTACAAGTACGAATATAAATAAATACAATATAACTAGGTTGCCATATATCCCGCAACAAAGACTCTACAAAATGTAGGTCCCAAATTCAATATCATTGTCTCTGGACAATTTTGATGAAACAACTACGTTGTTCGGTTTCGGAATGCAGTCACAAGTTTACTGTTTATTTACAACCACATAACCATATCAACCAAGTTGCAACTTCCCAATTTACGACCGGATCCGTTTCGATGTTTCGATCAACAAAGCTATTTTTGACAGTTAAAACAATTGAGTGAATATTCCACGAATTTCGCGTTGTTTCAAGTCAAGAATTATATCAGTTTGAAATTAGAATAATGTGTTCACGTCATGCGTGATTTTCCTTGTGTGTCTTATGGGCGATTTCTATAACTTGACTATCGCTGTTTGGCGATAGGAGATTGGTGTTTGACATAATTTTTATAGAGCTTATTTTAAAAATTCAATCTTTAATAGCAATACAATGGATAGATAGGATATAGAAATCCAGCATTAATCCTTATCGATATGAGGTGTAGATTAGTTATTAGTTTGTTCATCATATAGGTAATCTGTACAATATTTTAAATACCCGGAATGGCAACCAGAAGGCTATTTTTGACACCTAGTTAGACAGCCTAACGACCGTCGTGATATCTAATGTGTTTTACTGGAGCCCCACCGCAACTTCTAAATGACTAATCTCAGCTATTAGCTACGGATTAAGCTGATTATTTCATGCAGGTTGTTGCATTAATAAAGATTTTATTATTGCATTAATAAAGAGCTACCGCGCGAACTCTGCCAAATTTGAAATTAAATATTGAGATGCCTTACGGTAACGTATGTACATTGTTTGTGCTTTAGAAATCACGAAATTGCATTGTTAGAATAATAAACCTGATATGTTATATCTAACAACTGGTATACAATAGCTTTGAACTATTTGACTGCTTTGACGGTGAAAGGTTAACGTTTTGGGGGTGCTGTCCAATGTAATTTGACGTGAAAAAGTGCTAATTTATTAGCCTAATTTCAATAAATGATTTGACTTTGACTTTGACTTTATGTAGAAATGGGAATATCAAAATTATTAGTTAAATTATTATTTATAAATGTAGAAGATGTAGTTTGAGTAACTGGATCACATAGATACATAAATTACTCTTCTATCTCTTGTGTATACAAAAAGTTCGTTATAACTAGACTTGAATTTCTGACAATGAAGAAAATTATTGTAGTCTGAATAGAAACTTTGGCCGCTATCAGTATTGAAGATAAACACAGTGCGGCGTTTAGATTCATTAAAGCAAAAGTTACGCTCTGCAGTTTAATTAAAGTTTTGTATATTCACTAAAGGCTTCCCGCGGCGCTGCCCGCATCTCTTCCTACAAACTTGTCCAAAGGAATGTGGCCAGGATATATCTATGTTAGTTACAAAATTTTATGGAAGTTTTAAAACTTGTGCAATTTTCTTAAAGTTAATTTCCTTAGAGACCAGCGGTTTTGATGTACGGTCTTTTGTATATTTTCCTTTATTAATTTTGTGCGGTCGACTTGGTTAGAAAAAGGATGGGCAAAAGGGAATGTGGTACCTACATTCATTCATCTCTCACCCCAAAAGGTACCTACGGAGGATGAGCTCTGCTTAACCTTACAAGGGAGACAGGGATTTTTTTTATTGAATTTTCTGTTTTATCTGCGATAAAAATATATAACTATTTTTGTGTTTTTACCCGACTTCCAAGAATAGTTATCTTGCATTTTGGTTGCAACAGCTTCTGCGATTTGAAATGTTTTTAAGGTATCACGTACAGAGATCTTATTACCACGTTAAGAACAAACAAATCTAAAAACATGTGAGAGTGAAATGGGTAGAATCTGGCGGGCATGCAATTAGAGTGATGAACTGCTTGGCAGCCTCTTTAGCTACATCAACACGCATAGTACTTATAGCAAATAGCAAAGATTTTACAAACTAATTCACGCGTATGTATAAATTGCGTATCTCAATAACGGGTCGTGTATCTTACAAACAGAAAGATTTTCAATTTCCGTATTTACATGATTCTCACAACTGTGAATATTATTTAAAACCGAACTCATGAAGATTATTTTTTTTAACTGACTCTCCAATGAGTTCCGTATTAGGAGGTTTTTTTGGAACTCAAATGGGGACTTTACCTGTATTTTCCACGTTATCTATATACATGAGTTATAAAAATATTTTATCTACTATCAAGTTAATAATATTTTTAATGATCAGTTACCCCTAAAAATATCGGTTTTATTTTAACTCTGAAATACTGAAGTTACTGCGGTAGGTATGTTAATTTTAATTAAGTTTCAACTAACTATACCTTGCATTTCACGATACTGTACTCATTTACATCCACAAACAAGATGCATAGATGCGATCTCATTAAAACTTAATAATATTACAACGTCATACTTTGCTGTATGTCCGGGACATTGAGTGTCCCATATTACTTTGTTACCTTAAAACCATGGGCATTTATAAATGTTTCTGTAGATTATTTTGAGGAAAATAGTTTTATTACAACTATGAGTAACAACTTTATAATATGTTTTACTACGCTAAAATAGCTTTGCGAGTGTTATTATTCATTACAAATCTGTAAAATGTAGTGGCAAAACCAGGTATTATTTAGGTGAATTTCCGAAATGTTTTGCATAACAATAGACAGCTAAGCATTGGACCATCATGCTACGGTATACTCAAAATTAACATCATGTTATTACAAAACAACGCTTAGTTTACCATTAAATAAATTTCCGGGTACAGTATTTGATAATGTAATCAAGATAAATGATAGCCAATCATTCACTATCAGGTTTGCCTGCCGATGTTGCTGGTTCTATCCATTTTTATAATAACCTCATTTGTAAAGCCAGTTAATTAATTTGAGTAATACGCGGTCACGGATGACTGATGTTATGAAAATATTGATTGCAAATCCCCTTTGTGCGTGGTTATTAGTTTATAAACCTTATAAATTAGGTACTCATAATTATTAACTCAATCGATAAATCCGATCAAATATTAATGTATTTTAAAATTAATCATGACAGCGCTCTGATATTACAAAGTGCATTTTAGAATCTAATATAAAATCTGCAGCGTATCCGTGTTACTCGTATATGAAATCTATCGTTCATGGAGCTATCCGTGTGAAATATTATTTCCTTCACGATAGACCGACGATGATAGCCGAACGCTTCCGAAGTTTTACGAAACGTGTCGAAGGACCCCGAACTTGGTGTCGGAAAATTTATTTACCTGACGCCCGGGTCACATGTTATTTCTATGGTCTATATTAGGGAAGCCTTTTACCGCGAGTGGGGTCACGAAACTGCCTTTAATAGGCACTTTTGCTGCGGACCTAACAAAGGACTGGCAACGAAAATTTAAGGATTTTTGTATTCAGTGCTATGTGACCGGTTTTTCCCTTCAACATAAAAAAAATCTATGGGATGTTATTGTTGGCCAAGGTACATGGTACAATATTATGAATGAAGAAAATTAAACTTCACTATTTCACATTTTTCGTACATGTAAAATATAAAATATTTGATACCTCGAAACGAGTTATCTGATGATTGAAAAATTTGCTCTTGAATAATATAAAACTAGTAATTTTGAGTGTAGGTAGGAAGCTGTTTTTTAGAGAATTATTTTTTGCTGATAAATTGGATAACATCTATTTTTCTAACATGAGTGGATTGTAATGGAATGGATATTTCGTAAAACTTGGATACTTAAACAGCATTATCTAAAACAAAAATCATGCAATTTTCTAACAAAACCGCCATACTTTATCAAACAAACTAAGAAAAAAATTCTTACCCTTGTCTTAACCCATAAAAGTTTTTTACATGACGTCATTTCATTATTCTTCCCCTTTCGACATTTCATCTGTTACACAATTCATCCAGCCTCACTCGCTTATCTAACATTTCCATTAAATAAATAAGCTGATTATTTATTCACAACAAAATCCAGCTCAAGTTTTTCTTGAAGAAAATCTTCAGCACATTTTTGCTGTGGGTTCAAGTTTTTCCACAATCTTCGCTTCCTCTTATACGTACAGCTAGATGTATCTCTTTTAGGCTTAAAGAATGGAGCCCTATTTTCCGAGCGCACGCCTCTTTTGTTTCGTCCACATTCATTAATCTATATGGGAGAGCTCTTAGCCCACGGCCTCCGACAGCACTCTATACTACTGCGTTACTTCCCGAGGTACTTTTTTCCACTTTTAGCGCCTAATAGCTTATTAATGTTAGCAGTTTCCCGGTAATGCTGGGAAAGGGTTTAGGATCAATTAGAGCGTAGAACTTTGACCGTAAAATGTTGAAGAATTTCGAATAGGACTTTTTTTAATCAGGAACTAAACATAGGTGAGACTTAACCAAAATGATGATTTGGCATTCTGGGAAGGTAAAAAGAAATAATATGATAGACATAGTCCCGTATTTCAAAGCATTGAAAAGCAAGTGGACCTCACGTTTCCAAAAATAAAAAGCACATTTGTACGAAATTATTAATAAAATTTCACTTGCTACCGTCAGCAGCGTACAAACAATAAATTTTAATTATTTCGTTAGTTTGCGCTTTATTTATTCACGTCTGGTGTATTGAATAAACATTAAAGTCACTTACGAATAAAATATAGTAAACGCACAGATGGCACAAAAAATAAATTGCTCGAATGCTGAGCTGGCTGTTTGGTACATACGGCCATAACAATAACGAATAATTTATTGAAATATACAGCTATGTCCTACGTTTTCCGAGTCTCGAGGCAACGTCATCCTACATTAAAAGTAGGTAAGTCTCAAGAGTAAAAAAACATCTAAATTGGTTATTCTATTTCAACTAGGAAGCATAACAAACAATCATCATATTCGTATAGAATACTACTGTTATACTGGTTAAACTACAGCGGCTACTACAAATATTTCAAAATGGTACTGCTCTTAGTAGAATTAAATTTAATTAGGACTACAAATTAAAAAGTATCTCAATTTACTTAGACCTTGTAGAATAACAAATCCCAACGAAATTAATATACAAAAAATGAAAAAAAAAAGTTACACTTATTAAAAGCTGTTGTTTTATTTTATTACTTAATTTCAAGTTATCAAAATTCGGCGCGTAATTTTTTTTCGCTCATAAAATTTCGGCTCACGTAGCTCGTAAAGAAAAATACAAATGAAGTGATGAATTACGTATAATGTTTTGCAAACCGACGTAAATAAGTTATTATGTAAGCGGAACTTGAAACAGAGTAAATAAACAAGCTTTATTTGATTTAAATGCTTATTGATTCGTGTTTTAAAGGATAAGAGTGTTCTGTTTTTCGGCTTTGAAAATCTTTAATTATAAAGTTATAAATTATTATGTGTCAAAGTCATGGTGGCCTAGTGGGTAAAGCACCAACCTCTCAAGTATGAGTGTGTGGGTTCGATTATGCAACTTTTCTAAGTTTGTATG
>NWSH02000019.1:6145666-6159799 GCA_002382865.2 Heliothis virescens
ATTATATCTTAGACACCAATGGCTAATAAAAGGTGAAGGAAAACATCTTGAGGAAACCTGGACTATAAAGTCTGTAATCACCAACCCGCATTGAGCAAGCGTGGTGATTAATGCTCAATCCTTCTCCGGGTAAGAAGACTTTGCCCAGCAGTGGAACGATAAAAAGGTTACTAAAAAAAATGTTATTGTGAAAGTAACTCTGTCTGTTCGGCGTCTCGGTAAAAGTACTGAACCGACTAAAATATAGGTACCTATACTCAGAGTCTGAGAAAGGATAGACTAAGTTTATCTGGAAGAGCGAAGTAGTTTTCTCGGAACACGGATAGAACCGCGGAAAACAGTTAGTGTTCTATAAAGAAAAAAAAAATACTTCCATTTAAAATGTCTATTAAGTTCTTTTCATTACGTTATTAATCTATTTCATCTTTATTTGTACTAAAAAAACACGATTATATATAACTCATTATGTTTGATCACAACTTGAATACCGATGTTAATATTTGAATAATTCGCGTAACTTTACGGATAATTTCTCGGAATCCCAAGAGGGAAAACCGTACGGAAAGGAATAAACATTTATTAAATCATGCTGTATGTGAGAGTTAGAAATGAGTGTTTTATTGCCAGTCCTTGTGTGGCTACGAAACTAGCACAGATGTAGACATTCTAAGTTTATTTAGTTGAAATTAATTGAAAGCAAAATGTCAAACGGTTTTTCATCTTCCTTTTCAATTAATTATATATCGGAGAACACCTTCTCTTTTACCTCAATTTATTTCATTGAAATGTGCAACAGCCTTTTTTACCCGACTGTGCCTCACAAAGGAGGGTAAACATGGTTAATTAGAGAGACTCACTAAACTATAATCAATTAAAGAAATACTATACCTAAGTAGGTACGAGAGCTGAACCCACTATGGGCCATGCACAGCCACTACATAACGACACGCTTGTCGAGAAATGACATGCTATTAATTTAATAGGAAAAATATTTATATATAGTTACTCGTCGCTTATTTTAGGGCTTCATGTTAGCATTATGAGCGACGGCTGTCGTAAAACGTCAAAACAATATTAACACGGAAATTGCTTACATGACGTCTTTTACGATCGTTAAGCTTAGTGCGAGCCCTGGAGTATTCCTACGTGGAACACTCGATAATTAGCTCCGGTATTACCATAACACCTTATTTATATTACGTCGCGTGCTCCATTTTGGTTGTTTAATTATAATAGGGAATAAGCTTATGAAAATACGTTATTAATACAGAAAATATTCCTTGTATAAACCAACGTAATTACAGCCTTGTTAGATAACATTCAATACAACCACGCAGGTATGTATACCCAGAAAAACCTCTCTCGCAATACCACAAATGTCGGATTATTACTTAGTAAGGAATTCTCTTGCTAATATCAGAAATCGCCTTTATTTTCCCGTAATACAAAAGTTGCACGTAAGCCCTCGTGCCGACATCGAAAAACTCGTTAAAAATCAATACGTAGCGGCAATGTTTACACGTAGTCATAGCGAAACCAGCCGTATTGGATGGCGGCCAATAGCGGAGGATATTTGTCTAAAGCCATGACAACCGTGGATACGCACCTGCGCTTCCGATATTCGGTCATATACACGACAAATATTACGCCTAAAAGTGAATATACTTAACGATGAATCAAGATGCAAAGAAAATCGCGAATAACCTCTACGGAAGAGTCAACGCGCCGGCTGTCGAGAGATGCCGAGTTAACTTTTGCACGGACTTAGAAAAGTCAGTTTTGATGAGCAACTTTGAGAGGCGGGCGTGGAACCAAGTTGGGCCCGACGATGAATGGAACTTCTACTGGGCCTCCACACAAACGTGCCGCAACTTATTCAGCGTCGAGAGCGGATACCGGATGAATGACAACCAAATAATAAATCACTTCCCAAACCACTACGAACTGTCGCGGAAAGACTTGCTTGTGAAAAATATTAAACGCTACAGAAAAGAACTGGAAAGGGAAGGCAATCCTTTGGCTGAGAAAGCCGAGGTCGCGTTACACGGAGGTCAAGTAGTAACTCGCTATGTTCATCTAGACTTTGTACCTGTTACGTTTGTTCTCCCAGCCGACTACAACATGTTTGTCGAGGAGTACCGTAAATCACCGCAAAGCACCTGGATCATGAAGCCGTGCGGAAAATCTCAGGGCACCGGAATTTTCCTCATAAACAAGTTATCTAAACTGAAGAAATGGTCCCGTGAAGCAAAAACGCCTTTCCATCCGCAGCTGACCAAAGAAAGTTACGTTATATCGCGCTATATAGACAATCCTCTACTAATAGGGGGCAAAAAGTTTGACCTGAGACTTTACGTGTTGGTCACTTCTTTCCGACCTCTGAAGGCTTATCTGTTCCAACTCGGCTTTTGTAGGTTTTGTACGGTGAAGTACGACACAAGTGTTACGGAGTTGGATAATATGTACGTACATCTTACCAACGTTAGTGTGCAGAAACATGGCGGGGACTATAATAACATCCACGGAGGGAAGATGACGGTGCAGAATTTGAGATTATATTTAGAAGGTACGCAAGGCAGGGCGGTTACCGAGAAGCTGTTCGCGGCGATGCAGTGGCTCATTGTGCATTCTCTGAAGGCAGTGTCGTCCGTGATGGCCAACGATAGACATTGCTTCGAGTGTTACGGTTACGACATAATTATTGACAATCAATTAAAGCCGTGGTTAGTGGAAGTCAATGCGTCTCCTTCTTTGACATCTACAACAGTGAATGATAGGATATTGAAGTATAAATTGATAGACAATATTCTGTCTGTGGTGTTGCCACCAGATGGTGTACCCGATGTCCGTTGGAATAAAATACCAAACGCCGAAGCTTTGGGTAATTTTGACTTGTTGATTGACGAGGAGTTAATAGAGAAGGAAGAGCCTTCTTCACATGGCCGTGCCGTGAAAACTAAATATAAATGACTAGAATACAAAACTAGTGCAGTGACCCTGTCTAAACAGAATAAGCTTGGTAAACAATAACGTTCCCGTAGCTTTAAGTGATGCTGACAAGTTAGACTTAGAATACAAGAATAGCAATGTGATATTTTAGTTCAAATCAATTATTAGCGAAACATAAAATAAGATTATACAGATTTTGATTAGTGAATTGAAACTGATAACAATGCAAGTAAAATGTATTCATAGAACTATGAATATATTCAAATCTTATTTTCGACTTTGTTATGATGTTTTAACGAGACAATGAAATATGCACATTGCGTTTAATCTTAAAGTTTTCATAAATAAACATTATGATAATTGCTATGATTATCAATATAAGTTTTCTAAATCATTTTAATGAGGACTTTAGCGAATGTATACATAACATGTAGGTACATATATGTAAAACGTCTAGCACTAAAACTAACCCGGCACTGGCGCAATCTCTTTTAATTAAAAACTATTTTGTACCCATATCACATGTTGCGACCTCGTAAAGCTGCCACAAGAGAGTGTAAAATTAGAGAGTACATCAAAGAAGCCGTGCATACGTTGCGATTTGCATTTTAAAGTTTGTGGTGGAAAAATAACACCGTCGGGCCATTCTATATGCTAAATAGTGAAGAACTTCCGACCGGTTAATGTTGTACAAGTTTATATCTACGGCGACCGACGGAACTTGGCTTTGCTGGCAACTTTATAATTTGGCGCTCAGAGTACTCTTTGGGAATTTACGTGCAAGTTTTTTTTTCTAACGTAATTTAGTAGAGGCTTTGTGTGCGGTTTTGAATGTAGATTTGGTGCTGTTTATAAGAGTTTGTGTTACCGGCCGGATTTGTTGAAGAAAAAATAGTCTATAATATTACGCCCATTTTAGCAGATGTGTGTGACATCTGCAATTGTCCAGGTAATGATTTAATGATCGATTATTATACTAGCAAACAATTTGCCGCTATCTATGTAAGATATGATAGATTTAGGTAATTTTAAGAATTTAATTTTAAGTGTGTAAATATTGTATAATGTAGATAGTAAGTTGTATTTTGCTGTAAACAGAAAAAAAACAAGAATTATCTGGGCCTATTCGCGTAAGTCTCAGTATCAACCCAAACACGAAATACAAACCTATGTAACAAGCAAAAACAAAAGGTATTATCAATTCGATCCTCGATGCGGTAGTCGTTTCCCTATAATGTGGAATTTATTTCAAATTGATGAGTGCCTCGCGTCATTTGCAGTCTGTAATGATGTACGTTCATGAGGTACAAAGGCCGCATCGTGTGTAAAGAGCAATTTTGAGGCCCAAAATAAATGGTAAATGACTTTCATGTATGATCGGCCTATAGTATAATACAGTTAATATATAAAATTTGATAAAATTTGCAAGTTCTAACTTGTTATATTTTTATTTCTATTTGAATACAGTTTTAGCTTTGTATCTATTCATACGCCTACTGTGAGTCAAATTGCAGTTATCATCATAACGGCTTTTGTTTCCTACTATGTATGTAGTCAAAGTATAAGTATTTAAGACATTAATCGTATCCAATTTCATAATGACAAAAATTGTAAGTAGCGAATACGTTTCTGAAATAAAATCGGGAGTATATCAAAGAGAGTAAATACCGTAAAACAATGGATTGACACGAAAATACGACAAGTACGTGACGTTGAAAACATTAAAATTTGCACTCGGAGAGGATAATGTGGGATCAAAATAACAGACAAATTGTAAAAGCAAATTCAATTTTTTACACTGAATAAAATATTTGAAACATATTACCTACTCTTGTAAAAAAAATATGTAGGTATTCTATTACGTGAATATAAAATTGATTACAGTATTCAAATCCCTTGTGTTTTGTTCAGAAAAGAATAATAACAGGCCACTGAAATGAATTATTGTAAAATGGTAAAAAGTAAATCCGATTATGAAAACACAGTGATACACGATTTTTTTTGTGTAAAAATTGGCGCGTAGGACGGCAATACAGGGTTACAAGTATGCTCTTGTAAGGTGGGGTTTGGTTAACAAGTGCTTTCAAAGCCGGTCGTCTACAATAGTACGATTTATGAAAAAGTTTATTTTAAACATTAGCTGTTCAATTGCTAATAATGTTTTTTCCTTAATCGGGATGAACGATGATCTAATACAAAAGAGCTGAAAATATTGTGATGTAGTCGGTTTACGAGATGCGTATTTTAAATCATTATTCAAATTTAATAATACTAATTTATTGTACAGACGACAGCACATCAAGTGACCATAATCTGGCAAAATTCTGCAATCGATTTTCAATCTCATCACAATAGTGTAAGGTTAATATTTATTCGATTGCCAAAATTTGTCAGATTCGCTTACGTTGACCTGCTGTCGTCTGTACTTAAAATTAGATCAGAGGTAATTTTAACAACGCAGTGCAATAATTAAAATGCTACTAAATTAATTACCTACTAAATCACCACTCAGGTGACAGGTACATCAATATATTGAGAAATATGACATTCATCTTCCATCACATAAAGCGCTTAACATCTGAACGCAGCTTTACCGACTAATATATACGACAGCGCTTTACACCGCGTCGCGACGCCACCTAATGCATGCTGCATACTTTTCCTCCGCATATCGTAGAACCACTATATGCGCATTACTTATGTAGTTCACTCTACGACTTAAAGGAACGCTTAGTTGGAACCAGTGCAAATTGTAACAAGTACTGCGAGCTTTGAGATTTCAACCGTGTGTATTAATTTTTAATATCAAGGTGGAAGTGTGGGAGTGGGAATGTTAGGTGTATGTATTAAAGGCTCAGATGAAACATCAGTTTGCGTAACACAAAGTTTGTATTTTAATATAAATATGTAGTGAATACAAGTCTAGTACGTGTTGATGATATGAATACTATATACTATAATATTCAACTATCAAAAACAAAATAACAGTCAGCGCAAGGTTTATTACCGAACTAATTCATTTTCAACTACAATGGTGGAAATGGACACAAAACTTTTCAGCCAGTGTTGAATGAGTGAAAAAAGAAACAGTGGAAAAAAGTTTGGGGTGCGGGCACTAGCCAGGGTATTTTCCCGATCGATAGCATACCAGTGAGCAGGCTTGTGCATATTTTAATGTCACGTTTTCGCCCAAGGCCTAGAATGCGAAATAACTTCGATTGAAAAATCCACGAAACGCTTCGTCACTATCAAGTTATTAATCACATCGCGGCGAAAATATACTACTGCCTACCTATAAAGAATTTGGGAACTTTTTTTCTGTATTAATCTTATAATAGTCATTATGATTAATGAGTTTTGTTAGAGTTAAGTAACTTCTAATTAAGTATTCTTTGTGAAGTTTGACTGCGTTATTTTAAAATTATTTTATTATATGAAAGTTACTTTGAATATTATCAGAAAATAAAAACGAATTATGCAAAAAACTTCAATTTAAAATACTATTTTATAACTGTCACAAATCTAGTTCCTTTTAAAATAAACTCATGTAATAAACCTAGATAAAAATGAAATAAAATATATATTTTTACACGGCTTTTATGGTAAATATACGTTTTTACAGGACCATAAACTACGCGTTGACATGGCTGACGTATTCCCGGTAATAATCAAAGTTAGAAGCTATGTAGAAACGGTCCTTAGCTGTCTAGCTATAACGTTCTGGTTTAATGACGGTAATAATGTATAAAACTGTCAGCTTACTCGCCTATATTCATTTTATTTACTATCATAGAGTGTTATACTTTTAATGTGACAAAAACTAAAAATATAGGAACAGTAAAGGCGATGTACCAGATGTTTTACTTCAAAAAAGCCTGTGTGCCATAATTGTGTATAGCGGATAGTTTGATTGGGCTTATAAATCAGTATGAAGATAAATGATAGTCCACACATTACAACAATCCTGTGGTATCAGACCAGAATCAGATCGATTAAAAGGCTTTATTAAATTCACAGTTGCCTTCAAAATAAAGTGTCAACCAACCATTGGGCCAACAGTTTAGCCTGCAGTGTGCGGAACCTCTTATCCTCTTACACAGTACAAAATGTATTGTCCCACGTAAAGATTTCAGGAGTCTTGAGCCGAGAACACCATTCTGTTACGTAACAAATAGGATTAAATATAAGAGAAAGAAAATATTGTATGACCACAACAAAGTGCGGCGAAGAGTTTCAATTTATATTAGAACTCGCTGTGCTCGCTTGTACCT
The DNA here is from genome assembly GCA_002382865.2 of Heliothis virescens. NCBI lineage: Eukaryota > Metazoa > Arthropoda > Insecta > Lepidoptera > Noctuidae > Heliothis > Heliothis virescens. The sequence continues at coordinate 6,152,887 of NWSH02000019.1, forward strand.
TCGGCTTCGTGAGAAAGTCGGAAATATAAAATTGAGTTGCGCTTTAGAAATACAATAAGTTGTTAATTACTTCTAATAGTTTTTATTATTAAAACTTTAATGAATTAAGCAACACCTTTGAACTGTTGAACCTTTTACTTCTTCTTAAAGGTACTAAGACTACTAAGGGCGGGGTTTTATTAAATGAATAGGGATATTGTGTTGTTAAATTATTACTGAACGCAACATTTAGTGTAAAATTTGATGTAGGTACATTTATTTTTATTTTAGAGAACTTAAAGATCTGTGCATTTGTGGCCTATTCGCCAGTCAAACATAAAAAATCTTGCAAGACATAAGTGTAAATTGATAAGTTATTTATTTAACTTTCTAATTTTTATTTTACAGCTTGCAAATATAAGTGACCATACATAGTACACAAATAACATCAACATTTCTTTGACAGTCCTGAACTAAACTAAATGTGCTGTCATTCCGACGGTGAACGGCGAAGGGGGAATTGGCGGAAATTGCACTCAATTGGAGGCATCGTCCCCAGCCTACAAATTATGAATATACTGCAAGTTGGGACCTACGACTAGGACGGCGACTTTCTATTGGTCGCACGTGATCGGTTAAATCAGTCCCTATTCATATGTTGCTATTTTCATATTTTTTTCTTGGAATGTTCGATAGAAATGTTATTATGTATTTTCTTACTTTTTAGGGTTACGTAACCAAAGCGTAAAATGGGACCCTGTTACTTAGACTTCGCTACTCGCGTTTGGCTGTCACCAGGCTCTTTCATATTTATCATATCATATCTCGTGAACTATGATAGCTAGAGAGAGCTGTTCACAGATGATGTATTTCTATTGCCCTTTTAATAACAAATACTAGACTATATTAAAATATATGAATTTTAACAATAAATACAATAAAGGTGATTTTTTGTACGGAACCTTCGTGTCTTGACCGTTTTTCAGTTTAATATCTGTATATAAGATTCAAGACAAGCGTGTTCTATCTTCGACTACATTAACATTTTTGCTAACAATCAGGAGAAATAGGGTTTGAAAAGGCGTGCTTAGCAAGAATAATAAACAAGATATTGAATTAAACACTATAAAACAATAACAATGTTACAAAAAACTAACTTATTTGATAATTGATAGCTTTGCTTGTATGTAAGATAGCATTAAATTCTGTAGTATTATGTTAAGTTTATATAATTACCACAATAGACTCTAAACTGTCTGTTACAACAGTTATGATGTTCGTGACTCTGTTCAACACCAATTCGAGTACTATAAAAACAGGTTTAATTAAAAAAAAATACTTCCAAAAATGTTCTTTTCTGCAAACCAAGTTGATCAATGATGTTGTGTAATTAGTTTCAAATGAACCCTTAAATTACTTCCAAACAATTCCCATCACTAGCAGCTATCAATTAATCCAGAACATTCTTAAGCTTAATCTTAGACTCAGTCGTTGAAGCTAACTTATAGCATTTCCAAAACTTTCAAACTGTTATCAAAGTTCACGTTTAATATGCCCTAGGACAGGGATGGTAAACCAATGGCACGCGTGCCCGTGGTGGCACGCAGAAAAATAATTTGGTCACGCCATTATTTTGCATCTAAATTATTGCAATTGAAATCATGTACAACTACTTATTTCTTGCGTCTTCAACAACCTCGTCATAAGGGCACTACTTCCCACAATCGGATAAAATAGAGTTAGAAATGTTATTTGATATTGAAAATGGCAGTTTTCTAATGATGATAATAATGGCGTCCAGGACCGATTGTCGGCCACGGCGACTGTTCTCATATAGGGAGATCAGCCAGCTGCGCAGGACATATTATAGTGCACAAGTATTTGTGCAGGCATAGGTGCACTCACTCCTGCCCTATCATAACCTGATGGGACGGTAATCCGACACGACCGGAGAGAGATCAGGCGCAGTACCGACATTAACGTGCTTTCCGATGCATGGGTGTATCAATCACCAACTTCCAGACTCCGGGCTGCTTTGTGAGTGCAAGTTTCGAAAACCCACAAAGCGATTCCGGCCCGACTTGGGAATCGAAGCCGAGACTTCGTGCACAGCAGTCAGCTATACGACAATTTGACCAATGGTGCAGTTCAATGATACTATTTGCTTGAGGACACGTCACCGTTGACACACATTGATTTTGTTAAGGAATTTGGCACGTAAGTCAATATAGGTTCGCCATCCCTGCCTTAGGAACTACTTAGTATCACGAGCGAGAGAGGGTTTAATGAGCTCTTTGGAGCAGAAAGCGGTTATATTTATGAGTGTACTGCAACTATAAATTGTGGGAGTGCCTGTTTACTGGTTATCAGGATACGTGGAATATTATATTGTCGATTTATTTTTACTAGTTCATTTCTTAGTCTCGCTTTTAGTGGGTTTGCAGGTGGCCAGTCGTAATGGGATTGATCATTGTTAAAATTGAGAAGTAAACCCTCGTTTTGGTTAGTTAGTTAATTTACAACAAGATAGATAGGTGAATAGAAAAGAACAAAGACTTTCAGTATTTTTCTCGTAAATATCGCACCGTTTTCTAAAAGCAATTTAATATCTCATAGTATACAATCGATCACTTATAGATAAACTTGATTTATTAATACACTTGTGATTTTACTCCAAACAGTATGAAATATAATTTTCATTGCAAATAAAACTCGATCAACAGCCTGTTTTTCATTCAGTCATAATAATAATCTACTTCATACTCCTGAAAAACGAATAGGCTCAAATTGACGCCAGATTTAATTTACAAGCAAAATATTCCAGTTCAAGCCAGACGGTCACATGAGCAAAACCGAGGTTAATGGCTAGTGCAATAAATTTTCCACCCATTTTAATTACGGCCATTTAAAATACTACGAAATACATTTACGGGCGTACGAACGAAGATATAGCGGAACCAACACAACATTAAAATAGCAAAAAGTGAATGAATCAAGTTGAAACGAAATGTTCATAATGAATGTTACACTACACAACGTATGGCAATTACGTAGCGTAACTACGTTTGCCGCGTAGCAACCACTACGCTACGCCGTAGGCATTCGTAGCAGATGTAGTGTAGCCATAACTACGCGGGTACATTACATTGCGTGGAGTCGAATCGTTTCAGTGAAATATTTGTATTACTGTGGGCACCTTTCACTCTGCCTTTATTGGTATTTTGGGCTAACGTAACACCACGCTAATGATCCGTATAGGGGAGAGGAGGATAACCACACGTGATACAAATTTTCGGTACAATCAAAGGAGGTATTATTTAGATAATTATGATTATTCAAGCAACTCCATCATCACCTTCATATAATAATAGCTTCTGTAATTGTCTTCTTTACGATTCATAAAATTATTGGCAATGTTAGTAGACGCTGTGTTTCATTAAACTTTAAGAACAACTTGAATATTTCGGAATTAAACGATCTTTTAGAATCGACCAGGTTGATAAATGACGGCAACCAGTTTAGTTGTGCTAACTCAATAAAACTTCAGATAAAACGTCAACTCTTTGAATTATTTAAGTAAGTTGGTCAAAGTAATCGTTGACTTTGCGTTGGTATCTTCGCATAATAAATGCAATTTAAATATTTTCTCCCTTTTGTTTGGAATTTGTTGTAATAATGTCGTTATGTTGTTCATAGAATAAACTTAACTATTGTATGGCATAAAATACATAAACTGTAGTAACATGTATGTATATTTTAAACTACTCACAAAAATCAGCATACTAACATTATCATAGAAAACGTATTTTGTTTTCACATGGAAAGTGCCTAATCTAAAAAAGTAATTACGAATAAAATATTCATAATCATTTGTTCCTCATACATTCTAGAAGATTTCAGTTGTTTCATTACTAAGAAATACAAAAACAAAACGACAATAACAAAAACAGATATATTCAGCAAGCAATTTAGCCATTTCTACAGTCATAAACCGGACTGCAGTCAGTCTGTTCGTAATTCATGTAGCACGTGCTCTGTGGCGCCAAATGCAATTTGGTCGCAGATATACAAGTCGCCACGATTAGTGGTCGCAATTTGTGGAACCCGATGTATGCTCGAAGTGGGATTATTTTAAAAGAATTTTTAGTAGAATTTGAAAATAGTATTTGCTGGAGTTGTTATATTCATGTTTTGATGTAGTAATAATCTTTATATAATTAACTGCACTATGAGATACTTAAATTATATTGTTTATTTCGATATCATTGACATACCATACATTGAATTTGAATTGGGACAAACATACGTACTTGGCCATATAGTTGCATTTATTCTAGATTTTAAGCCGTTATTTCTCCAGAAATTTGTTAAAAAGTATAATTATAAATACAATAATGTATAAGACACAAAAAAAGTATTGCAAAGTCATGCAAGTTTTCACAGCCTGAACACATAGACCCGAGCCTTGTCCCTTGAGAAGACGGAAACTTTGATCTACAACACTTTCATAGTTCTATCATTTTGTGTATGTTCACACATTTGGCCATACACGCCAGCCAGCCATAATTTTCTTTCATTCAAGCTGGAAATAATAAAAATGTTTTGGTTTAATGTAATGTCATTTGACCATCTCCATAAATACACCATGCCAACAACAATAACAAGTTTGAGTAAATTTCCAAAAACAATTTGCAACACAGCACGAGTTTATCTGCAAAAATTGCTTTTATCGCTCAGCCGAACTCGCTCCGTCTGCTCGTTGGCTTTTGGTAATAACTTTACAAACAGAGTTACCCGTCACGATCCAGGCCTTATTCACTCACTATACACTGTATTATGAAATTCTCCATTTACAGACATAAAACTCGTCGGGTGCGACATAAAGTTTTATTTTTACTACACTTCCGTGCGTTTTCATAAATGTTGAGTGCGGATGAGAGGTTGCGTTTACGTTTGCGTTGATGAATTTTCTTAATGAAAATCTTTTGTGGGCGCGTTCTTATTGCTGTTACGCATACAGTGTAGGAAATAAACATAAAAGGTGGCAAATTGAGAAAACTCGGAACATTTGAAAGAACAAAGAGAAATTCAAAATATTGAGTATCTGTGTTCGCTTGGCAGAGATATTCAATTGAACGTCAATCATTCTGAAGTGAAGCTCGACACTTGATGGTTTCACGTTGCGCTTGAGTAGTTCATGCTTCACTTAATAGATGGCACTGGCGCTATTCTTTAGCCTGCATAGCCTTCACAGGCATCAATTATATACTAGGGTATTTGCTTTTTCATTTTCATCAGTTTTGAGTATTTTGTTGTTATGGTCTTATGTGAAATGTGAATAAGGTTTTAGAAAATATTAGATTTATAAAAAAATAAATTTGTTACTACGAAGTCGTCATTTGATCATCAAAAATAAATCATTGATTCTATGACTAAAATAAAGTCACAAAAAGTAACACACATTTCTCGTCAATCTCAATGGCGATTCGAAACTAAATTCCGACCATACTTATGTTGCCCATTCCCGCACTCAACTCTCCCTGTACCTAAAAATGGTTTCTGTGCACTGACTCGCGCAATCAAAAAATCTAAAAGTTTGGCGAAAACAAAAAAAACTAAAAAATATAAGTGTTAGAAAAGCATCATTGTTTTAAAAATAAGATGAGTCCGTAGTAAAATCAGACAAAACTTAGCTTCATAACTTCGGACAGTTTGGTAAATTCATTCATTTATTCTGTTAATAGTAAACGATTTAATATGTCCAATTTCGCCGTGTGAAATACTTTTCTATTTCAAACCACGTTAAGTTGTAAAAAACCCATTTCGCAACGAAACATACCGAATAATGTATACATGCACTTGGATTGTCTTTGTTTTATAGCAGTGAAGCAAATGGTGCTAAAATGAAGACACACCTATATGAATATTGAAGCGTAAAATTAATGCGGTTTTCTTGTCTTTTTGGTTTATCCTGAAAATATTTTAGCCTAAGTAAGTAAACTGAGTCAGACGAACATTTAAGAAAATGTAGTAATTTATATCAAAAGGCTTTTATTAAAATGTTTAAAATTAATATTTCGATTTCGAATAGCCGAGTATTGATTCGAGTTGCCAATGTAGTCAAATCAATACGTAATCCAATTAGGCGACGTAAAAATAAACCAAACGTAGAATTCGATGGATGTCAATTATTGAGTAGTATCTATTTCCATCGGGAGTTCAATTGGTAAATGAACGATATTTTAATCGATTCCGTATCGAATCGCGCCCGTAATTGGGATCGCTCAAAGTTTGACGATGTTTGGCCAATAGTAAAAGCTTTGGGTGTGTAATATAATATTTGCGTAAGTCAGTTAATTGGTTGCTTAAATAATTCTAACTACGTTATGTTATGGTTTATGGACCTCGTGTTTAGGTAGATATACCAGTATATGTATCTATTGCAGATATTTTCAATATTGATTTTGAGGTTGAATGAACTCTAAAATAATCGTTGATGATCATAACAATACACTAAGGGCCCTTTTCCTGTCATGCGTATTTCAGCCCGCACGCGGGTCTCGTCCGCATGCGGGTGATAGCACGCTCCGGGCCACACACAGGACTAAGATATCGTTTGCTGCTGCAGTGTTTTGCGTGTCGCCAGTCGCTATAGTGGTGTACAAATTTCTGCAATCGATTTTCAACCTTATCACAATGGAGGTAGGTTAATGTTCGATTGGTAAAATTTGACAGATTCGTATACGTTGACCTGACAGATAGCCGCATCCGGATAGCGCGCACGCGGGTGTGCGCCCGCAGCCAATCCGCATTCAGCACGCGTGCTACCCGCATGATAGGAAAAACATGTATGAAATCATACGATGCGGGCAGCCCGCATGCGGACGAGATCCGCGTGCGGACTTAAATCCGCATGACAGGAAAAGGAGCCTAA
>NWSH02000019.1:6162350-6182269 GCA_002382865.2 Heliothis virescens
AAGGCCCTTTTCCTGTCATGCGTATTTCAGCCCGCACGCGGGTCTCGTCCGCATGCGGGTGATAGCACGCTCCGGGCCACACGCAGGACTAAGATATCGTTTGCTGCTGCAGTGTTTTGCGTGTCGCCAGTCGCTATAGTGGTGTACAAATTTCTGCAATCGATTTTCAACCTTATCACAATGGAGGTAGGTTAATGTTCGATTGGTAAAATTTGACAGATTCGTATACGTTGACCTGACAGATAGCCGCATCCGGATAGCGCGCACGCGGGTGTGCGCCCGCAGCCAATCCGCATTCAGCACGCGTGCTACCCGCATGATAGGAAAAACATGTATGAAATCATACGATGCGGGCAGCCCGCATGCGGACGAGATCCGCGTGCGGACTTAAATCCGCATGACAGGAAAAGGAGCCTAAGGCTTTCACTGAAAGGCGTCGGGAATCAAACTAAATATAATGACGTGCAATTTCATATTTAAAATCAACAATCGACACAGACAAACGTGAACAAAATATTCAGTTGGAGTATTTCTGTAACAAAGTTGTACAAAAAATAGTTCCCTTTGAAGCGTGTTATTTCAAATTGCCGTAATGTATAAAGGATTCCCGGTATATCGGAGCTCGTACTTGACATAAGTGTCACGTTTCCGTCCACCCTTTAATCACGGGGTTTCCTTTGATTTAATATACTACAAAAGGACAGTAATTTACTTTGCTGCAAATATCGACAGAAAGAGATATTATTACATTTTCTATTGAAGGAAAGAATATGGCTGTCACGACAGGCCTTACTGGCTAAGGCATATTGTGTGATAGGGACGAGCTTATCGTAGTTAGTTGGGCAAAGAGCCAGTATATAAAAACCCTGCTTCAAAATATACTTCGAGAATCCATTTTTCGGATAGCCATTAAAATTGTCAGAAACACGGCACCGTGCCAAATTAACCGAAAAAATGTAATTAAAAAACAAAAACATAAAATGGATGAATCAGAAAGAATCATAAAACAGAACGGTACGCCCCGAACAGGAAAAGCTTAACGTTATAAAAAGACGTGTATGTTAAATAAAATATAAACACGTCTCGTACCTTTTATTTGCATGCGTGAAAGTGCAGACAAGCGAATGAAACAACACTCCATTTGCTGCCTCGCAATCACGAGGGCCCTCGACAGTTCCCACGATCCATTAGACATTGCCCCAATTTGTAAAGACTTTCATCCCACTCCATCTTTGGAGAAAAAAGGATGGAAATGTATTTATTATTTTGTGGGGTCAAGGGTTCGAGATTATACCGCGACTTTTTGCAGACTACGTAATGAATGAGACGTGAAAGCTTACCTGAGAGAAAAATACTGAATAGACCTCCTTTTATGTAAGTTTTGGTTTCAGATTTTTTTGCGTTGTAATTAAGGTGGTATTTTTCGTGAGGCTAACGAAGTATTTTTTCAGAGATTTCTCTTGAAAGCGTTTGGATGATCATATTAAAATCAGAATGTATTCAGAACTTTTCAAATGTATTATACCTGCTTATTGAAAAGACTGCATTATTTTTGAGTCTGTCTGAAAATTTTGTTGCACTTTGAATATAAAATAAAGGTATTTTTGTTACAAGGATGAAATGATTTAAAAATTGGTATGTTGGAAAGCATACAAAGGAAATACACGTGAACAAAGAAGTAGAGTTTGTAGCTTTACAAACCACGACTTTTACGGTTTTTTTTAAATCAAAGTTAAGTAATTAAGATTTTGGAAGCAATTCTAACTTAAATTGGTATTTAAAGACAGTTGTAAAGTCCAGTTTATCCCAAAGCACTACTTTGAAGTGAAAAGTGTACATTAAATAGAAATTAATCATAACGCATAAAATATTTTTATAATGTATAAAAACAATAAATAACCATGAAAATATTGATAAAATAATAACAAAAACTTTTTATTTACGAGAGTAGCAAAAGTAAAAACACATTCCTTTTATGTTTTTACCCTTTTAAAGGCTCCTTATCCGATCATGAATTTTATTTTAAAAAATATATTGAAACTTCTGGTACCTATAATACACAGAAAAAATCACACCTTTTTATGCCTCGCTGTAGTTTTACAAAAAAATGGTTTGCGAACAAAATATAGGAAATTGTTTGAACATTTACATAAGGAAGATTTACAAGAGGTTCTCCTTCGTTACCCAACTGTCAGCCTGGCTGATGCTGATCTTTTGATTGCCTTCGTGTGACATGGGGACAGTGTTGGAAGTGGGACAAATATAATAGCTATACAGCGGCAGTAGGGGAGAAATTGAAAATAAGATGAAAATATGGCTATTTGTTATTTTTGTCGCCTTCCCAAAAATGACGAGGTTGTCAATTCGACCGCGTAGTAAATATATATACGAGTATATATTTTCTTATATGTTCGCAGATATCTTTGACGTCTATAAATCGATCTTTTATATATAATAGCTTCCACCAGTGGTTGCATTCGCTTCATGAGGGAACTACGACAGTAAAAGTAAGCTTAATATATTTTGCGTGCGAAAGAAATCGCGAGAAACGACGAGTCTAGTTAAGTAGGTACTTCCTATTATGAACTGAAATAATCTTTTCCAAGAAACTTCAAGTAAAGTATCATTAGGTACGTACTTCTGAGTATATCGACAATATACTTTGGAAGTTTACCGATAAGCTCGTTTAACATTCTATTTTAATGCTCTTAAAAGTTATGTTTGACGGTAATACGATATAGCCTTTTCACGAAAACTCTACAATCAACGACTATTTTTAAACGCCGCTATATTTCTGTAGGTATGATTATGTAAAAAGAGAAGTAAGTCTAAAAAACTACAGGAAGGAAAATGCGGAAATAACTGCAATTTACGTTTCATGGGTAATAATGCCCATGGAGTAAACTCCCTACTCTGCACACTCAGGTAAAATAAAACACACGCCATAACTTGACACATTTCGTTTCCCTTTTCATATTTTGGTGGAAACAAAACAAAGAAATAAAATCATCAAGTTTATTCCCTCGTAGTGGGAGCAGAGATTGAGTGTCGGCCACGTGATGAATGATGAACACTTGGATACAGTGGCTTGCCAACCCGAAGGTAACTTTTATCATATTTTTTACCAGCATTTTATTTAAATAGAAAAATACGCATATCACGCAACGTGGTTTATGCAGCGTGTGTAAAAAGCTGTATGCGGGTTTGATTTTAGAATAGGTAAAAATTTTTGATATAGTAAAATTGTTAGAGAGTTTGTATACCTGTACAGTGTGTACAGTACACTGCCTATGCAGCTAGTCAAGATAGGTGGTTATGAATAGATATTTCTGTAGGCTAGTAAACTAAAGAATATACTTAGGACTGAATTGATGTTCTTTCTAGTTAAATGGAAACTGGATAAAAAAAAGTACAAGAGAACTAAGCATACACCACAAAACTCTGACATGTTTCGACTGTGTATTGTATAAACACAAATATTTGAAAGGCCTGTCACGTATTTATCTTTGCCTGCACATATGTTGTCGGCAAAAAACTTTAGTTCACTCCCAGATCAAAGTTTGTATATTGCGTACCGCTATCGAACGGTCGTCCAATATCCCAGCCTTAGCCTATCACGGCAAAATATTTCAGAACAAGATAAACAAATAGAACACACAATAGCACACTGACAATATTCTTGTTTTCCTTTGCTTACCCAAGCCAATTTTCCTAAAGGAGATAAAATTCAGGTATTTTCGTAACATCTCTCCGAGTTCAGATAAGATCATAATAATAAATCATGTGTGCAAAATATGTTATGTAAGCTACAGTTTTAGTTCCCTCGAACATACATAATTCCAACATATTCTGCTGTTCTTGGAACGTAACAAAAACTTCACTATGCGATATGAAAAGGCAGATTATCGCGGCGTAGTTTAGAAAATGATACAAACAAACAAAAGAGGAGAAAATATTGAACGAGATTTCTCCGGGGAATTGAAGTCGCCTCTACTAAAATTGGATGGTAAACTGAAGACACAATGGCTTTTATTCTTTTTACCTTGTCGCTTGGGGAGTGTGCCGAACGCGCCCAGCCCACTACAACAATATTTGATCGCCTGCCCATCAATCAATGTTGATATTTTTAATTTGCTGTTAAAAGCTTGGCCCACTTCGCTTCACATTATTAACACAGTATAATGGAAATTAATTACCATACCACAAACATAAAATCGCGAATACTTTCTTAACAATAGCTTCATGGAGGAACCATAGAGTACTAACTATAAAAATATAAAATCAAATTGACAGTGACTAATCAAATCATTCCCGAATGCTTTATTTTCTTTCTTTTTGTTTTAATATATTTTTATTTTTGTAACAATGTCTTCGTTTTAGAATTTTTAGTGCGTGATGACACAAGAAGCGAAAAAGGTATCCCCCGCAGTTTACGGTAAACTTACACCGCCAGTTATGGAAAAAGGTAGAGTGACTTATTGTACAGACTTGGAGAAGTCTGTGATAATGAGCAACTTCGAGCGCCGCGGCTGGATCCAAGTGGGGCCCGACGATGAATGGAACTTTTACTGGTCCTTCACACAAAATTGCCGAACAATTTTCAGTATCGAGAGCGGCTACAGAATGAACGACAACCAAATGATAAATCACTTTCCCAACCATTACGAATTGTCGCGTAAAGATTTATTGGTAAAAAACATCAAGAGATACAGAAAAGAGCTCGAGAGAGAAGGTAATCCCTTGGCTGAAAAAATAGAAGTACCTTTACCGAACGGTCAAGTGATCACTCGTTATATACACTTAGATTTTATACCCGTGACCTACGTATTGCCTGCCGACTACAACATGTTTGTTGAAGAGTACAGAAAGTCCCCTCAGAGTACATGGATTATGAAACCGTGCGGAAAGTCACAGGGCGCAGGAATATTTCTTATAAACAAATTATCAAAACTTAAGAAATGGTCCCGAGAAGCGAAAACTCCCTTCCACCCTCAGCTGACGAGCAAAGAAAGTTACGTTATATCACGTTACATTGACAATCCGCTGCTAATTGGTGGAAAGAAATTTGACCTGCGACTGTACGTGCTGGTGACGTCATTTCGCCCTCTAAAAGCCTATTTATTCCAACACGGCTTCTGTAGATTCTGTACTGTGAAATATGATACGAGTGTAACTGAGCTCGATAACATGTACGTGCATTTGACTAATGTGAGCGTACAGAAGCACGGTGGGGATTACAATAGCTTGCACGGCGGGAAAATGAGTATCCAAAATTTCCGTCTATATTTGGAAGGCACGAGAGGCCGAACTGTAACCGATAGATTGTTTGCAGAAATGCAGTGGCTTATTGTTCACTCTTTGAAAGCTGTTGCACCCGTTATGGCTAACGATCGGCACTGTTTCGAATGTTACGGATATGATATCATAATAGACAATACTCTCAAGCCTTGGCTTGTGGAGGTGAACGCTTCACCATCTTTACAATCGACAACTCATAATGATAGAATATTGAAATATAAATTAATTGATAATATCGTTTCTGTAGTTGTACCACCAGATGGCATTCCCGATGCAAGGTGGAATAAAATTCCGACAACTGAAGCACTTGGTGACTTCGAACTGTTAATTGACGAGGAGCTCATGGAAAAAGAAGATGCTAATTCGCGCTATAACAAATTTCATCGTGTCAGAACATAATTTTCTAACAGTTTTCTGATAGTTTTAGAAATGTGATAATAAACAAACAATCCAATTGTAATGTTTTATTAAAAAAATGAGCCTAAAGAATACATGGGTGTTTCAAATATGTTTCAGTATTTGCGACTGCCTTTCTCACGTTGCGAAGCTTCCGTCTCTCCCTTGTACATAGAATCTTCATCAATGAGTATTTGAAAATCCCCTAAAGCCTCTGCAGTAGGCGTTTTGTTCCATCGTGCGTCCGGAATGCCATCCGGAGGCAGAACTACCGATAAAACATTATCCAGGAGCTTGTACTTGAGTATCCTGTCGTTAACTGTGGTGGCCGTCATCGAAGGGGAGGCGTTCACCTCTATAAGCCACGGCTTTAAGTTATCGTCTATGATTATATCGTAGCCGTAACATTCGAAGCAATGGCGGTCATTCGACATAACGTGGGCCACAGCTTTTAACGAGTGCACTATCAGCCACTGTATGTTTTCAAACAGGCGCTCGGTCACTTCTCGGCCCCGAGTTCCTTCTAAATATAGTTTCAGGTTATGAATACCAAGCTTACCGCCGTGCTGACTATTGTAGTCACCGCCATGTTTTTGTACACTGACGTTCGTTAGGTGAACATACATGTTATCGAGCTCCGTGACGCTCGTGTCGTATTTCATTGTGCAAAATCTACAAAATCCATTCCGAAACATGTAAGCTTTTAAAGGACGAAACGACGTAACGAGGACGTAAATCCTTAAATCGAATTTCTTCCCTCCGATAAGAAGCGGATTATCTATATAGCGTGATATGACATAAGTATCTTTGCTTGTGAGATGATGCTGTAAGTATTTCTTGGATTCCCGGGACCATTTTTTCAGTTTCGACAGTTTATTTATGAGAAAAATACCGGCTCCTTGGGATTTGCCGCAGGGCTTCAAAATCCAGGTTGTTTGAGGAAATTTTCGGTACTCCTCTACAAACATGTTGTAGTCGGAAGGCAGCACGAACGTTACCGGAATGAAATCTAAATATAAATAGCGAGTGATGACTTGCCCGCTCGGGAGTTTCACTTCGGCTTTTTCCGCAAGGGGATTACATTCTTTTTCCAATTCTTTTCTGTATCTCTTTATATTTTTTACGAGTAAATCTTTACGTACTAGTTCGTAGTGTGTTGGGAAATGGTTGATTAATTGATTGTCACTGAGTCGTAGGCCACTCTCGATACTGAATATACTTCGGCAGTTCCCTGTGTTCGCCCAGTACATGTGCCAGTCTTCTTCAGGTGTTACTTGTCTCCATCCTCGTTGCTTGAAGCTGTTGATGACGATAGATTTTTCGAAGTCTGTACAGAAGTTCATACGCTTTCCATCAGGCGGGGAGGCCGACAGGCGACCGTATACATTCACTGCAGGTTTCCTACTGTGCGAGGGCGTCAAACGTGAGGGCCGCATTTCTGATATTCAGAATGTCACAAAAAACATAGGTTTGTTGTTATTTTTGCATTTATTCAAATAAAATAAACCATGACCGACCTAACTATTTTTGACAGTAATATTAGATTGTCATGTTAGTAAACTAAGTTGTCATGGTAACGCAATGTTGTGTCTGAGGGTGAAAGAGTCGACAATATATCCATTGAAACATTATAAACACTCCTTGCTATTCGATTATAAATAAGTACTTCTTTTTATTTATGCACCAGCAATAAAATCCAGGATCAGAGCAAAGTGCGAAGTTGAATCAACTAACTAGGCATATACAGTGATATCTTAAAACAAAGTTAAAAGATAATCTCTTATCAATTGGGAGAACGAGCCGTGAGTGAAACCGCGGCGATGATCATTACGAAGGTTTTGTGGCTCGTCTGTCGATCAGCAAGTTTAATAAAAACTTTAAGGACATTTTTATGGCGCATAAATTTTACTGCCTCTTAGTACCGCCTATATAAAAAGTTCTTTTTAAAAATGCACAAGCAGCGAGTAACAAGTTGAAATTTGAAGCCAGTTTTGGGTCATATTTATGCTATAATAATATACAGGTATATTTCAATGTTTGCTTAAATATTGTTGAATATGAAAAATATTTGAAACATCCTGGTACACATACGGATATCTCAACGAACGGGTCAGCTCTTGACCTCAATATCGTCTGATGGCAATCGATGGATTTTATCCCCGATAGAAAGACGGAGCAGCTTACAGATTTTCGTAACTACCGATGTATCTGTACTCTTCTCATCTGTCTGTTATTATAAGCATCAATGTCAAATAAGTGCTTCTAGTTCTAGACAAATAAAAAAAAAGTTTTTTTTGTTATTAAGTGTTTTCATGTTAGAATTATTATAAACTCGTTTAAAATATTATTGAGACTTCAGTACTTTCTTCCATCTTAACGTCTCAATGTTTAATGAAAAATTGCTCCTGTACAATATCCACATTCCAATAATCTAACTTCGTTCAAATAAATGATATAAAGTCAACTAACCGATACTGCGTCGGTAATCGGCGTCATAAATTAATGGCCTTTCCAAATGGCCGACAACAAGCGAAATGTGGCACATGTAAATTCCACTTGAGCTTAGCGCCCATAAATTCATTTATATTCAAACGTTAAGCCACTTTATCTTGCTTCCTGATTGGTTGTATATTCATCTTATTAAATAAATAAGGAATCTTTGAAAACAGTAACAAGAAGCAGCAAACGTTTCCGCTTGAATTAATTAGACAGCAGTAGCAATTTTACAGAAATTTCTCTAAATAGATTTTTGATCGTTTTCAGGAAACTGCTTAAATAACCCTTGAAGTATTCTAATAACGGAATGGCTAATAACAATCATAGGCCTATTAGTTAAATATATACTTATATCTATTGCAACAACTTCCACGTGGAGTTATACACCAAGGGCAATTTATTGGACATGTAGGTAACTCGATGGAGTCTAAAAATATATAAACGCCATGATTACAAAGTGTTCTGGTAGCAAACTAACTGAACGTAATCATGACCGTAAATTGGCAAAAAGTCGGCAACAAGCGATGCGCAGTGAACGCCACTTGAGTTTAGCGCCGATAAATTCATTTATTATTAAACATTACGCCCATTTACGCGCACTTATCGCCCCAGCCACTAATTCACGCCGATAGGCCGTGCGTTTGGTCGTTATTTGCAACTCAATGTGCGTCTTCGTATGAATAATTCAATCAGCTGTAGGTGGAATGAGCGTCGGTAGTATTAGTGCTTATTTCCCGTGGGTTTTTTATGGGTGATGTGGAATGAGCGTAAATCAGCGTAGTTTGCGGTTACCCTTAGAATTTATGATATAACTTCAATAAATACAATAGTGCGGTCGGTTGATACCACAGATACAGTACCAGCCAAAGTAATGAACAAAATATTTTGTTATATTGGTAGATGTTGGGCTAGCATAACGATTTCATGGCGTAGCACATTTTATACATGAAAACAAGTAATGTTTTTAAGCGCTTATAGTATTTTTCGGAACAATGAGTATGTTGACACCAGAGTACATTGTATGGGAATACAATTAAGTTTCGATGAAAAATATTTTGGTTCTGAAACTTTTTGTACTGGATATTATTGGGTGCGGTATAGTTAGTTGCGCCAATTGTGGTGGATAGACGTGATATAACGACCAGGCTTTGTCATTTTTGTGTTGGTATTGCAACTCTATTTTTACGTCTATCCAAATTTATGTATTCAAACAATGCCTTGAACGGCACAAAATATAAATTTTCAGGGTGTTTTGTTTTGTCATTTAGTACTATTCGTATCAAAAGTGTCCCTGGCTTTTTATATTCGGGTGCGTTTATTTGAGAGGAGAAACGGAACAGCTCGTATAAAAGCTATTTTAAGTAGCCATTGTGAAAATTAAACAAAGATCATTAATTTCCACCTACCGTTTAGTAGTGACGCTCAATCTAATCGTAGACTCATCTAGCTTAATATTTAGAAGTGCTTACAATTTCCCTTATATAGCAGTGATAAGTATATCTTTCTAAGTATATCTTAGACACCAATGGCTGATAAAAGGTGAAGGGAAACATCTTGAGGAAACTTGGACAATAAAGTCTGAAATCACCAACCCGCATTGAGCAAGCGTGGTGATTAACGCTCAATCCGTCTCAATTTGAGAGGAGGCCTGTGCCCAGCAGTGGGACAGTTAACAGGCTATAAAAAAAGCAGTGATAAGATTAATCACGTATTGTTTTCAGGAGCTTAAGTAATCTTTCCAAACACATGTTAAGGATAAATCCTTCGAAAACGTGTGAGAAAGTAAATAGAATCACTTAAACTATAGTGAGGAAGTTTGTTAGAATTTATAGGTTCCTTGGAACAGTTAGCAGTGTACTACTATTCTTTGTAACACGTGTTTCAGAGCTACGTGCAGTACGAGAACTGCTGAAAACAATCTTGGTGCGATTTATTTGGTTTGCACTATCTTGCATTGGATTCCTTCTATTACTTTTTGAAATGAAAGATTATTTAAAGTGTGAAAAATATATGGCTATCAGAAAATCGCATTTCTATGACTTAATAAGTAATTAGTACAGTCGACGGCAGGTCAACGTAACTGAATCTGAAAAATTTTACTAATCGATTACTTACACTATTGTGATAAGATTGAAAATCGATTGCAGAAATTTGACAGATTGTACTAACTTATGTGCTATCGTCTGTATATAACATATTCAAAATTGATGTGATCACAGCTCCTGTTAGTGAATTCGCAAAGGTGTTGTTGTTTATTTTATGTTACGAACGGGATTAGCTTTTTGTTGTTTTAGTATTTTGTTATTTAATTTTTAATAGATGTTAAGTTCTTTAGTTTTGTTATTTTTAGGTATTTCTATAATCATAAGACCACATTATCGCATTGGGCGTAAGCCTGTAATGATATTGTTTGGTGAGATAATAAATAAATAAATAAATGAACATAAGACACGTTTTCAGTAATTTTATCTTTTCCTGAAATACACCTTAATTAAACTAGCATAATACCATCCTAAAAATGACAGCCAATAAATCAGTAGGAACTCGAAGTTTTAATCAAGTCACGTAAAACCTTGTAATCAGCTAACACGAGGCGTGATGTGAAAATCACCCAGAAAGTTGTCCCGATTGCATTGGCGCCGCGTAATTGGGGTGCAGGTGAGATTTCATGCTTGACGGAGCGTGGCTCGTGATACGTGGTCGATATACTCGTAATAAAATTGGATGGCGTACCTACCTATATGTATGTGTACCTATATGTTACTCTGTTGTTTATAGGGCAGTATTTTTTTGGGATGCCACTTATGTAATAAAGACAATAGATGGAATGTATAGCTGTAAATATATCTTGTTTATATTAAGACTATGTTCTGGTTAACAAGAGCAAGATTCAAATCAGATCAGATTATGAACAGTATCAAGTATCTAGGTATACTTTCCGCTCTATGCCGATATTTAAAGGCACTATAATGTAGAATTGTAGGGAAAATTAAAATGTATTGAATATAATCCATTTATTTGAAGTTAAGAAACAAAGTTTATCAAACTATTCACAAAATATAACGAACCGAAATAAAATAAATTATTCCAGCTATTTAGAGCTACAAAAATAATATTTCTATAGAAGTTACGAATAATTAAAATATACATTTGGTGTTCAAAACTTTGTTATCTAATTGCGAATAGAATTGATGGTGTCTTTCAAATGTTATTCTTAATTTATGCAAAAGACTAAGTAATTGAATCTTTTCATTAATAAAAGTTGGAATAATTGCTAAAACTAAAGGAAACAGAGCGATTTAGTAAATTGCTTCCATATTCACTATTTATTTTTTAAGTCTCCGCTGGTTTAATTGTCACATAGTGGGACCACTATGCATCTCGGGTTAGATTTTCAGGTCGAGTCAAAATTGCTTTAAGAAACTTTCACAGAGCAGCCTGAAGTCTGGAAGTTGGGGATTTATACATCCTTGCATCGGCGAGCACGTAAATGTTGGCCCTGCACCTGATTTCTGTCAGGTCGCGTCGGGTTGCCATCCTATTGGTATACTTATTAGAGTGAAGGAACAGGGAGTGCTCCTATGTCTGTGCAAATGCTTGTCCTCTATGATATTTCCTGTGTAGCTGGCTGATCTCCTTATTGAGAACAGTTGCTGTGTCGACAATCGAGCTGGCCATAATTATTTCTACATTATTTATTATTAATAAGTAAATGTTTTGTCAAATAAATACTTTGTAAATACAATGTTTGTCGCAATATTATTTTAGTTGTAGCTTGTTACTACGTTTATTCTATCAATAGTGTAAACATACAAGTAACCTTATTTATTTTAGACAATATTTGAAGTCTAATAAATAAATAATTGTCTTCGTCGAATAACTATCTCTACTGCAAACAAAACGATCTTGAAATCTAATTGCCTCAAGGTTAGGCAATCTATGTAGAATTTAATACCTGCGTTATTATGTGAAATATGTTATGTACTTAATGAATAACAAAATACCTACATTCAGGTACCCGAAAACCCCAGGAGCCTATGTAAACAAAACCCAACGTAATCTTATAAATACTGATACAATAATGCTTACAAGCATTTATAATACACGCTGGGTTATTCCCAAATACATCGAGGTTTATATAGCTATCTTTGTTTATTAATTCAAGCTTATCTGAGTGTACTTTGGACATTATTGTCTACGGGTGTTCAAAACCACGAGGTGAATAAAAGAGAATTTAGCTGGACAATGAAGTCGATGATTAAAACGCTTAATGAACCTTGTGTCCAGCAATGGACCATGAAGTGAAGACATTAGCTGTACTGAAAACTAAAAAAGAAAAAAAAAAACTAATTTAAAACACAGAATATCACTCTTCATATTCACCTCGTATATTCTTCTGCATAGTACTTGTAAATACAAAAGAACAACATGGCGGGTGGAGTAGGAACTTGTGAAATATTGTGCGCATGATAAATGAAGGCGCTTCTACATTATTAGGTGGCTCCTTGTATGTAAATCATCTACGATAATATGTTACACGCCAACTGACATGGTGAACCTTTTGTGAGATGCTTTTATAAAACCATTCCTATGGTAACGTTCTATTTAGAAGAAAAGCCATCTATCTTTTGTGTGGTTAAAAAGATGACACTCTTTGTGAACGTCTTCTGTTGTGTACCTTCATAATATTGATAACAGAAAATACTTTAGTTTATATAATAAATTCATGATTTTATACTATGCAGGATTGCGAGGAATTTACGGTAAATAAATATCTAAGTGTCGATTCTAACGATATTATCACAATCAGTATTATTATAAATGGCATTTATAGTGATGCCAGAACAACTGGATTTGAATCAATGGAACACTCAATCTATACAACTTTTTGATAGTATCAAAAAGTTCAGACCTTCATAGGTGATATGACCACTTCACCTAATATTAAGTAAAACCAACAATATTGGTAAAGTACAGTTTGTATTAATAGTGACAAATTACTCATTAAGACACGCCATACTAGGAAAAACCAGTACCATTCTGTTATATACCGTGTTCCAGAGGGTATGCCTTAATTTTGAACAATACTTCTATAGCTATTGAAAAACATTTCGTACAAAAAAAGTAGTAGTTTAAATGGCATAGTTTTTAAATTATTGGTAATTAAAGTTTAACCAAATTTATTATGTTGTGCTTTAAGAAAGTCTTTATTTGTGAGATGTTGCCACTTTGTGCAGCCAAAACAATCAAAGAGGTAGGTATAAGGTAAAGAGTAATTCATATTAGATAAATTTAATCTAAGCGTAAAGTTTATATATATATTTTTTTTTATTGGAATTTCTAATAGTGTCCTAAAAAATGGTCAATTTAATGGACTGAATAACATGCCGAAGTTAATGTATAACCTCAGGAACACGGTGTATAAGTGGCATTCTGCTATTAATTGGCTTGTTAATAATGAGTCGATATTCGGTAATTGCATTTACATAATTGCGTTTCATGCTCCATTTACGAAGTAAGAATCGTTACCGCTGATATGCCTGACCGCGTTCAAAGGAATGGGAGAGAGCAATACAAGTCCTTTGCTTTGTAATTTTTTACGACTTTGGAAATAAATCAGATATACAAGAATAAAGTATTAATTTCAATGGCCGTTTATTTTCTCTTTTGTAAATTAAACTTTTAATATCAATTAAGCTGATTAATGCATGCTTTATTTTTATTACCTTTAAAATGAAGCAGCTTTAAAATAATATTCCTGTTTTATATTGAATGGCTGTGTAAGTGTAATGTACTCAGTGTTACTTTTTCAATAAGTTGTTCAAACTTTTTCTCGGTGTAGAGATAGATTAAGTTACTATTCAGTTACTTATTTAGCATCCATGGAAATATACTACAAATTATTAGAGCACCGCCATTCAAATCTAAACGAAAATTGTTTTAAAGTAAAGCTCATTAGTTGCAAGTATACTGTAAATACTGTTATGAAATATATTCTACGTTCCAGCACATAAATTAATTAAAACATTCACAGTTGGCCAACATTTGCGGAAACTAATATTGTTTACAGTGCAAAAGGAGTATAAAATATGCTTTAATTTTCTCTCAACTATTCCGTGAATCGGGGATAGTGGAAATATGGGAGAAATAATGGCTATGAAAGCACAATTTTCAGAACCTTTAAATCTTAGTGGGAAAGTTATAAAAATGTCCAACCTCTGGTTAAAAACGGGTTGGCCTGTACTATAACGTAGTAAGTCCTACAAAGAAATAGTGACAAAGAGGGAAGTTGGAAGCGATTTTGTGAAGATTTCATACATGATAAAAATATTTTACTTATTTATATTGCTGAACAGTATAGTAGTAGGTAAGTATTAATAAAAAAAGTTCATATTTCAAATTCACAATAAGCAATAAGATTGTCTAAAAAAATACATATGTAGCTTTTGTTGCAGCGCTGTAAATTGTATCACTTTACCTTTCAAAGTTACGTGATAGAGTGAAAAGCTAGTCTTGGTATAAAAGTCACAAGTTGTTGGTGCTTGAAATATGAGCCATTAAATTCGATTGGCCCAAAATACGGAAACAGTCTAGACTGCCATTCTCAGCACCTTTTAAATAAAGTACACCAATGTTTGTTCATATCGAGTGTCAGGAAACTCGTTTATCGGAAGAAAAATGGAGTCGCCTTCTCGTATTCTTATTTCAATTGAAGTTATTCACAAGCAGCGTTTCAAGCTGCACAATTCAGCTTGAATTTATAGCGGGAAGTTATTTCAGCCGCAGTGCTTTTGTCGAGTTAGCTGTTCGAGCTGTTACGAATGGCACTGCTAAAAATTATTAACGAGTTTAAAAGTGGATAGTTGTTTTCAGGTATTTTTTCATTGCGTGCATATCTCGGCAATCAGAGCTAAATAGTACAGATTCGCCTAACTTATGAAGTTATAATTTAGATTTGTCGAATCTATACTAATTTTATAAAACCGAAGAGTTTGTTTGTTTCCGCCCGCCCTTCACACATAGGAAGTGGTGAAGGGCGGGCGTTTTGGGGGCTGTCTTATGTAAAATTGACCTTCAAAAAGTGCTGAATTTCAGCCTACTTTGAATAGACGACTTTTTTTTTTTTTATCTTTATTTGAACGCGCTAATCTCAGGAACTACTGGTCCGATTTGAAAAATTCTTTCAGTGTTAGATAGCCCATTTATTGAGGAAGGCAATAAGCTAATATTATACGTGCGTCGAGTAGTTCCCACGGGATGCGGGTGAAACCGCTGGCAGAAGCTAGTTAAAACATATGTCAATAATATCAATTAAATGTTAATAATATAAATTATACAAAAATATGCTCAAAACATTTTAAAAAATCTTTAAAATTAATTTGCCAAAATAATAGTGGCAATGGCCAAAGTTTATTAAAATATACGTATAAGGTGTCGTTACACCAATTTGCATAACATTCATGAATGTTTATTTAAAAAATAATTGGTTATAATCATAATTCGTTTATGCAAATACTTGCGTGTGTTTCGAGGATATAATGTTATTATCGTATGTTATGCAAACTATCTCGTTATATGGGATAGTATTATGCATTTCAATAACATATTGTTCTATTAATTAACTCAGAATATTTCACATTTCTTTTAAGGCGCGGCCCCACCGCGGTGCACGGAGAGACTACGCACGTGTATTAAGCTTCGCTTTGGAAGAAAATGTATGTGGTTGTGTCCACTGCAACCCACGGAGAGGCTACGCACGAATTGACATCATTGATACATGCGTGGCTTGCTCGAATAGGCGGTTACATAGCTCAACGCTGTCAACGTGGGTCTACGTTTCCACGTGGGTGTACTCCATACACGAATATGACCGTCGACTACGTACAGCTCACTTATCGCAGCGTAGCCTCTCCGTGCGCCGTGCCACGCTATACATAGTCGTGTGTCATATTCGTGTATTCCAGTGGAAACGTAGACCCACGTTGTCAAACAAATGAATACACGCAGCTAAAATGCGCCGCGTGCCCGTGCACAGCATGCACCGCGGTGGGGCCGCGCCTTTATTGAATGAAGCATTCTTAGACGTCATTGTTCCCACTCTGTAATTGATAAAAAGTTCTTTCCATTATTAACTAATTAATTTAAATATATTCTGCATTTTAATATAATTAATATTTGTTAAATTTGATAAAACAATACACATTTTTCTTAAAAATTAAGAAAATATGGAAGGTGCTTCGCTAATGAGGTTAAATGAGATGGATAATAAAGCTTAAGAGGGTTTTCTTGAAATAGGTATTTTTATTAATTATTTTGTGCCGGGGTACGGTAGACTCGGTCCAAATTTTACCCGTTTAACAGTCAAAATCAAAACATTTATTTCATTTAGGTCCTTAGAAGCACTTATGATTGTCAACTAAGAAAAAAAACAACTAAGGTTTTTAAATTCTAATTGCCTATTCCAAAAGTAGCTTCGTATGGAGAAGAACGGGCAGGAAACTACATGGTTACGTACTCTTTTTAAAATTAGAATAACAGTTTTAATAAAATATTTATAAAAAAAATAAGTTCGAGTCGACAACATAATATCCGAAAAATTCGGACACTAGACACACGACAATTGACTGTCGACTGAATTCGACTTTTGACATTCGACACTCGAAACTCAACATTCGACTGTGGATACTCCACACTTATGGTGCGTCCTAAGCAAGCGGTCTGGACGCGAACGCGTAGCAGTGCGATGCGTTTTTCTTTGGAATGGTCAAGGTGATGTTGCGAGTTATGGCACTGTGCAGCGTACATTCTGTCAATTCGTTTCGCGTTCACGTTCGTCATTTACCCACACAGGACGCACCCTTACCTTAGCCAAGAGACTTTTGGCTTTTGGCTACGACCATTTGACACTCAGAATATTTTCTGACATAGATGATAGAGATTATAGACATTAATAGAAAAGCTCTTTCTATAAAACAAGATAAAAATCGCGTAAGTAATGCTTTCTGATAATATTGTAACAATATCCAATAAAATAACAAGGGATGGATAGGAAATTGACATCCGGCGTTCGATATTGCAGAAACGCTAGAATAAAAAGCTTTTGCGGACCCTATATAGATTATGTTTTTTTTTATATCTACACTAGCGTGAATCTTCTATAATGTAAAAAGAAAGTTTCATAAAATATTTTCGCAGTAGTTAGTTTTCAAAAGTTGTATTGAGATGTAGGAACCAGTTTTGCACCAGGTACACTGCTTTAGGATTAATCAGAATAAAGTTTAATTTAAATATCAATTTAACATAAGGCTAGATTTAGATGAGGTTTGAGGTCTCTCACAGGTTCGTGGAAAAACCAATAATTTTGCATAGTTCAGTAACGAGATCGCGACGAACGCGTCGCGATTGGAACTTCTAAACAAATGAAGTGGCAAAACTGTTTACAATTTTGATGGGTAACAATTTATTACGGAAGACAATTTATTTAAGTTCTTATTATTATTTAAACAAAGTTGCTTAATGTTAAAATACATCATGAATGTTATATAATGAAGAGATTAAACCGACTATCCTAATTAATAAGTTAAGCTATTTAACAGTGTACAATACTTATTAAATTTCGATGTATCGCAAATTCATCTCACATAATTGAATTTTCTTCGGGAAATATATCAGTACGAAATGAGCTTCATAAGCGATTTCGGTGTTCAGAAATGAACCACAAGCCTCGAGTGAAATAAGAAGGAATTTCAAAGGATTTCCCTTAATTGGAAAGTGATACCTCGCAATAGTCAATTTTGTAAGTAATGTTGGTAAGATCGAAATAATATTTGAGATGGAAACCCGCGCAGTGCGTGGAAATGTAATAATTTTGTAATGCAATGATTGAATTTTGATTAATGTATTATTGGTTTCGTTATCTATTGGAAAACGTCAATACATGCGTTTAAGGGCTGATGTATACCGTCTATTTTTTAAACGCAACGTCGATACACGTTTGTAGTGATACAAACGTCATATGCACGTGTGAAACTGCATGCATATAGGCCCTAAAGACCTTTTCTTTACAAGAAAGTGCCTGTGCAATCTATTGCCGTGATAAATGATAGATATACGTATTAATCTATAACTCGCTCTAGATCGGAGGCCTAAGCAAACATCCAGCCCCTGTTTAAGTTGTAACTTTAATGGAAAAGTAAGTCACAGACAAGTGTAGGAGTGATCGAACCCAACAAATATAGGACAGCTATAATTTTGATTTTTATTTCTGAAGCAAAATAAGAAGGATTTCGGTGCTTGGCAAAATAAGACTTTAAGTCTTATTTTAAAGTAAGGTAAAGTAAAGATACATGAAAGTGGAATTCTATACAGGCCCAGATGGAATGAAAAGTGGACTGTATTTTCAAAAGGTTTAAAAAGATTTTTACCAGTTCGGTATTTAGGTCGAAATTAACTAATTGATGTCGTAAAATGTCGTTGGAGGGCGAGCGAGCCGTCGTCAGTCTCTGCACTTCCGCGCCGCCCGCTCTTCCACCTACAGGAATACCAATGTAAGTTATCCATATCATTGTAAAATATCAATATAATTGAAGGCACTTTAATATGGCCGCAATTGTTTTAGCATACAAAATGTTAGGCGTGATTTTTAGTCACATTTGTTATGCGTAGGTATTTCCTAAAAAATATTAATTATAATTAAGTGACATTTTGGTGAATATTAATACAATTTTTTTTCGACACTGATAGGCCTCATTTTTAAAATACTTTCAACTTTTAATTCAAATAAATTTTACAGACTAAGTATAAAACCGAATATAAAAAAAACAACAACGAAACAAACAAAAATAAGGCTTTTGTACACATTTGTCTGAAAATAATAAAGAACGTAGTTTGTTTTATCTCGACAAATATTAATTTTAACCTTGAGAAAGATACGCGTAAATGTACGCAGGTTACTGAGAAAAATTGTATTACATTACGAACAATAAGGTGCTGACAAGTATTTTAGATTATAGTGTTAGTCTCTAGTGTGTCATAAACATGTTCTAGAAAGTTCTTCAGTTGATATATTGCTCAGTTGGGAGATTAAGAAAACTTGTACGTAACATATTATCTTGCGTAAATTGAAACTGTCTGACCTACGCATGTTTCGTAATATCGTGTCAAAGCTTATGTTGAGAATACCTACTATGTATATCAGAAGAATTCTTATATTGGGTGACTGTCATACACTGAATCAAATCTGTTAGGAAAAACAACAAGTCCATTGCGTAGTTACCTAGTAGTTTTTGTCCACTATGTTTGCTACAGAACTTGATCATACTTTGTCTGCAGGAAACCGACAATGATGATCCATGTATATTTCTAAACTAATATATTGTAAAGCTAAACTTTGTATTTTGTGAGATTATAGAGATTACTGAAAGGAATTTCGAAGATCCTTATACAACAGCAAGCCACATTATTTGACATTTTATTGTTATCACGGGTAACATTTTAAGAAGCGAACACGAAATATTTACTTAGTTCGTAACCCACCAAAATCTCAAAGAAGACCCTACATTTTAGACTGGTAGTGAAACATATATCGTCATCTGCCTAGCCTTTTCCCAACTACGTTGGGGTCGGCTTCCAGTCTAACCGAATGCAGCTGCTCTACAACCAAGTTATCCGGGCAACCTGGCACCCCTTGGTAAGACTGGTTGTCAGACTTTCTGGCTTCTGACTACCCG
>NWSH02000019.1:6182860-6196581 GCA_002382865.2 Heliothis virescens
TGGCTTCTGACTACCCGTAACGACTGTCAAAGTCGTTCAAATGACAGCCGGGACTCACCAGCTTATCGTACCTTCCAAAACACGGAAGAAGTAGTGAAACATATACCCAGTACAAAATAAATTCTCAAACCCAACTTGCCTCACATTTACAATAATGCAGATGTACACATATTTCCTTTGCCTCTCTGTGGGGTGTAGCAATATCTTTGAGGCATACTTCGTGCACTCAAATATAATATTTGTCTTTGGCATATTTATTCGCCAACTTTGTAGTGGTGAGCTGGTTTTCTTATAAAAGTCTTGTGTGCTGCGGGAAAATATATGCAGTGTGGTAGAGGTTTTAGAATTATTTTGTAAGATGTTTTTGAGACTTATTTTTAGTATGGTTTATGTAAGTATGTAGTAAAGTAAACTGATTCTGGACATGCAGAGATAAACAGTCGTATTCCATTGTCAACATCCTGAACTCTGGGAAGCCTACGATTAACTCAGCAGGGAAAAATCTCAAATGGTCCTTTGAAGTTAATTAGTTAATTTCGCTTGTATTGTCATTCTTTTGAGTTTATGACATCAGTCTTTTAAGGTAGTCGTAACTTCTGCTACATACACAACATTATTTTTGAAGCCATAAAACAATGGCATCACTATTATTATCATTTATGGAAATAGGCAATTTGAACGATGAATAAGCAGATAGTGGCATAGGTATAATACCTAAATAAAAACAATAGAAAAATTATAGAATCCATCAAGAATAGACGGAAGAACATTTAATAACTTGTAGAAATAAAGACGAACATTACCCAAACGTTCTTCATAACGATAGTTCTTATGTTCGGAACTTGGGAAAGGGACCGCAGAACGATATTAATACTTTTTTATCCCCCATAAGGCCACTGTAATGCTGGTTTAAAGATCCCAAATGTTTCTCAGATCGTCGTAAAGGCTTCTCAGCAAATCAGAAAACAATTTCCTTGCTTGATACGTACCTACAACGCGGGTATAAAAAGCGTCAGATGGTATGTGAACTCATGCAGAAAAAT
Source organism: Heliothis virescens (assembly GCA_002382865.2). Lineage (NCBI taxonomy): Eukaryota > Metazoa > Arthropoda > Insecta > Lepidoptera > Noctuidae > Heliothis > Heliothis virescens. The sequence goes on from NWSH02000019.1 coordinate 6,183,904, forward strand.
GATTTTTTTTCTTTTTTCCTCGTATTAGATTTTCAATACCTGACGTGATTTGAAATTTTCTGTCGTTTATGGTGGTGTAAGTTGGAGAAAGACTTTGTAGTGTTCCTTTTAGATGTCTTGGCTTATGTCATTTTCTGCCTTCAGTCCTATCTCTTATTGCTGCAATTTTTTCCCTAACATATTAAAAGGTTTTATCATCAGCTTTATGCATTGGCTGGAACAATAAGACGATGCATACACACTGTAGCAAGTAGATAGGTCGGTTTACCTATTTTTAGCATTAGCATTCACTATGTTCATTTTGTCGCATTAAAAAACTTACATCGAGGAAGGCGAAAATCAAACGAACCCCTGTATACAATTCAAATACAATCAGACTATACTCAAACCATTCAATCGAAACGTCATATGACGTAACGAGCATTTTCAGGCTCTTGAGTTCGTTTCCCGTCAATATGGGAGCGAGTGAGCTTATACGATTATGGAAAAGAGTTTTAAACATTGTTTCGTCGTTACACAAATGTTCCATCTTTAAAATGTTGTGAAACATGTCATAACGTATTGCCTCCTTCTTATCGAGTGAACTAAAGGTTTAATCACCTAACAAGCAATAATTTACTCAAATCCGCCGACGACCTCTGATGTGGATCGTATTGTAAAATGATAACAAATTGTTATCTAATAATCAAATTGGAATAGACGATTGCGTTGCTGGGAAGTTTCTTCATCACCGTTTCTTCTTTTCAGCCATAAGCCACTAGAAAGTGGTGAACGACAGACGTTATTACGCGTGCTCTCATTTTGTAATTTTTAACATGAAAAAGTGCTAATTTAATAGCCTAGTTTCAATGAAAGATTTTGATTTGGACTTGAATAGAATTTTCAGATCTCTTGTAACAGTAAACGTTGGTTCTAGTAAAATGTCAAAGGAATAGCTTTGATGAATACCTACAACACACGGTCTGTTGGCTATTTTCTATCGTTGGTATGAGTAAATTGTTGTGAGATACAAGGCTTAGGCAATAGGCATGTTGTGTCATGTTCGATTGACTGACCTTTTAGTTGAACATGGATATGAAACTACGTCAATGTATATGCTTGTAAAATAGAACTATTGTAGCATTCCCATTCTGTACATACATTCAGTATAAATAATATAAAATAATGATAGATACTTACTTGGAAATCAATTTTTAATACCCACGTATTTACCTATAAGGGCACTTACGCATTATGCCGCAGCGGCAACGTTTTTCAAATAAACGCTTAAACTTGACATAAAATGCGGCGCTGCGCTACGGCCGCTTGTTAACTATGTAAGGTATAAATAGAAAATCCAACTAGGAAAGTCCTAGTACAGCGACGCAACGGTGGACGCACTGCTGCCGCTGCTTTGTAATGTATAAACGCCCTAAGACAACAGGTACCAACCAGCTTATCATAATCTTCCTAACATAATAGTCATTTGGTATTCCACGAAATATCAGGTAATCTTCCTACATAACTGATGTAGGTGTAAGTGGATAAAATATGAAACATTATAATCTTACTGAGTACCCACCCACATAATATTGTGCTTAGTTTGCATAATCATAATTTTAAAGGAAATCTTCATTTTAGACTAATATCAGATGGCCGAAATTGCCTTAATATCGAGGACAAACAAAAGAAAGTCACAAAAATGTTGATTTCATAATTGAGTGCTACTCTGACATTTATTATTTGATGTCATTAACTAGACATAGTTAATGCAAAAATCAAGATAAATTCTATTAAAAAAAACTTTTAATAATTTTTACAGCTTATTTAAATTTCCTGTCATTAAATTCTGAACACGATACTAAAATGAAAGCTTACAATTCTGCGTAGGGACAGTACTTTCGTCGGAATATCCAATTGATCCTTGTTGGTTCGCTAGTTACAAAGAACCGGTTTTTTGTCGGTTATACGAACCGAAGCTTTGGGGAGCGCTGAAACCATTTTATGCAGGTCGACTTTTCAGCCAGCCATTAATTGGCCTTACTTCGTACAGGCTTTCATCATTCATCATCTGCGTAGCCTTTGCACAACTATGTTGGGGTCGACTTTTAGCTTTACTGAATGCGGTTAAGTAAAGATGTTCAAACCATAGGACCCAACAAATTAACGTGCCGTTTTCCAAGTAAAGGTAAATAATTCCACTAAAAAGATGCCTTGTCACAAACCGCATTTATTCATTTTTACATATAATTTATTAATACTTATAGCTGAAAGAGGGACTGATTTCTGCTGGAAAACTACCTATCTCTTGCATGCCATAAGTCAAACAAACAACACGACTGAGTCGGAAGCTAGTCTAACAACAAAACAATGATTTCCCCTCTACAGTTATTTAGAACTGGCACAAACAGATCTAGTGATAAAGCTGGTTAACCAATAAAGTTGTCGGCTAACTATTACTGTATATTTGCGTGAAAGTTTCAAACTTGTGCTGGATCCATTTAATGGGCTCAGACGTCTAATTGGATGTAGTTTTGACGCTAACCGCTGTGTGTTCGTTATACAAAAGTTTTTCCGCAATTTTTTACATTCGGAGAGCTCCAAAAAGTATTCTAATTGCTTCGGCCGAATTATTCGTTGTAATTAGTTTGGTAAATGCAATTTTCTCGCTTTTATTCGTTTTTTTTATCGTGGACTGGTGGTTTGGCTCGCGCTAATTTTGAAAATAGAAAAAGTTCTTGCCTGCCAACTTTTATTTGTATTTTGTTTTTCCTTGCTATAATAGGTAAGTATATCTTGTTATTCTTTGATGAAGTTGTAAACAATTAAATTGAAACATCATCAGGTATAATTTTAATTAATTTACTGCTTAACAAGATTTATTAATTTGTAGTTTCTTATCTACCACCATGCAATATTTAATTCCAAAACAGGAGTTCATGAAATAAAACAAGTGAACTAAGTTTTATTAGTACGATAAACCGTGGTTAAACTCTTTAACAGATACTCAAGAGCGAACAGCATTCTAGACAGACGCTTAATTAAAAAGAGGCCAACTGCAAAGCTGTAATTATGACACTGGCAAGTAGAGGGCTGTAAGTCCTAGATATAGCTGTCATAACCATACTTTAGTCTGATATTAAGCGGTGCTAGTAGTAATAGGTACGGCCAGTATGATTACAATGGCCAAATTGGCTAGTTCCCGCACTGAGAGCGACAAATGAAACCAATATTGGTAATGAAACGTCGTTATTGGAATGTTTGTCGTTTACAAACGTTTAGTAGTAGACACGATAATAAATGATCAATCGATAAATGAATGTGTGTACAGAAATCGTATTGGATGTTTACAGAATAATTTACGAAATATTTTGTTGACTTATAGTTACAGTTAAATAACCATTTATCTAAAAAAATAAAGGAAAATATAGCTATGATGCTATGATACCTTTATTGATAATTATGGTAATAAATTAATTTGTGCAGCGCATGCAGGTTGATGTTAACAGAATGCGCCATGAATAATATTGTTCAATAATTGCAAGCTAACAATGGTTTTTACGCTGTCAGCATATTTTAATTTTGCTTACATTAACATTAGCAGCTAAATAAATTTAAAAAATCCTTCATAACTTATTTGATAACTAATGATAGTTAAAGCTTACTAATTAAAAGTGTAGAAAAATATATCCCCGTGTTGTAACTGTTTTTATTTTTATGATACTGAATGCAATAAAGTAATTCGCTCTACGTTTAAAGTTTAAATAAAACGGTCTCGATTTCAAGATATTGTAAGTATTTTTTATCGATATTGCTTCTTTGTTTGCGAATTAGTCTGGATCACGTTTTCGTATAAGGCTATAAAGGCGGTCTGGCCATTCTAGACTTTGAGCTAATGTGAACGCGAACGTGATGAGAGTACAAAGTAAGTGGACTTTTGATTAAAGGATCTGTTCAAAAGAAAAGATGGTTGAGCAATACCGAAATTTGTTCTTGATTCAAACTTAGGTAATTATAGCCTTTATATTTGATGAGATAAGATGTTGGTAAATAGTACAAACTGTACTAAGTTAGGTTGGGCGCGGAGAGTATTTTGTGAAGGCTAGTTTTGTAGTAACTTATACCTTTAGGATGGCTAATAGGTAAAACTAGTATTTTTGCTCATTAGTAAACTTATGGACTTCTTAGGCAATACTTCGCAAAATTCTACATTTAACATATCCTTACAGTGTTTCCTTTACCTTTTGGTTTGGGTACTCTCGATACAAATTCGTTGATTCAATAGACGTAACTATTAAACCTACTTACATAATGTATATAAATATACTGACTATAAAAAACAATTCCACTTATCACATTTCATCCACAAAAATAACCAACTAAAAAATAATTTTGAAAACATGTGTCGTCCGCAACAATCATAATCTAATCCCAAAAGTCGCCGGAGCACAATTTAGGTAAGTGCAACGATGTCACAGATACAACACGACAAAGAGCGAAACTAATGCAATTTCCTTCATACTCTCGTTATGAAATGGTTTTGTCATACATTGTTTGTGTGGCTGATGAAAGGCGAAGGTTTTAGAGCAAGTAATACTGGACGAAAATAAAAAAAGGGGTAAAGGGTGGAAAATGTGGGACTTTTTGTATTTGGAATTCTAGAACTGTATGTATACCTACTTATTATACCTACATTCTTCTTCTTCCTACCCTGTTCCCAAGTTATGTGGGGTCAGTGCAATGTGTGTTCTACTTCCATTCCTCTCTGTGTCAGTTGATATACTTAAATTCACTCCCTATATATTCATGTAATACATATAAAAATAAAAGTAAAGTAAATTAGACGTTCAACCTCTCTTATTGTAAGTGCTACAATTTCTGTAGTGGGAGTACCTACCAAGTAGTATCAAAGTACATATGTACAACAAGTTATAATTAATTTTGCCATTTCATCAGAAATTATACGAAAAGTTTTTACTAAACTAACATGAATGTTGAATTTGTAGAAGTTACTTTTATTACGCAAAAGTAGTTTGGTATTGGCTTTGTAAACATAAAGTAAAATGTATTTTCTGAGTTACAAAAGTAACATTTTACTTGAATGCTAATAGTTTGGGTTCGAAATATAAAGTAAGGGTTCCTGTGGGCGTTGTTATGTGGTGAGTTCGCAGTCAATGGATACGCCAATATGCTACCAGGTACCTATTTCCAGTTGGTTGAAAATTCTTGTTTAAAAAATACGTGAAAAACATTCAACTGAATGCTTGAATATGAGAAAAATTCTGAATATTTTTTTTTTACGTACACAAATAATGTTAAAATGTTTGGAGCCATTTTTGTGTTTTATTTGATCAATTTGAATTGCCTGTAACAAAACTGAAAAAAAAAATTGAGATTGATATAGATTATTCTCAAAAATGTTTTCGTTTTTCGTCGTAAATTGAATTGAAAAATCAGGAAGCACAAAAAGTAATTCAGGATCTATTAAAAATTCTTTATGAAACTTCTACCCTTTTCAACGTAACTTTATTTACACAACTTTTTCGCTCTGCAACGTAATAACCCAAAATATAAATACCGGAGGCGCGAGTAAAATCTCCTCAACAAAAAAGTTCTATTAACTGACAACTAGCCTACTTGGAGAATTAACTCGGAAAGAAAGTTGAAAAACATGTATTTGGGTAGTAGGTACCTAAAGAAATAAATAACTTTCGTAATATTTTACGAGTATACTGCTAAGGACGATCACCGAAAACTAAAAAGTAACCTAACTATTACTACTAATCAATACAAAGGCTGGCAAAACAAAATGTTAGTTACAATGTTCACCTACTTAATACAAAATACATTTCCCGTGCCCAACTCCATTATTCATATTTTCCGAATGTACGAAAGTGTTCATAATGACAAAGTGATATTAATGCACGTCCACTCTTTCACGAATTTAAACACGGAAAAATAAAGCCACGAGCGGGCACATTCGCAAAGGGTTAAGTTAACGGATCAACGCTTTTGTTCCAAATAAACGTAAAATTGAATAATGGACCTTCCCAGATTGTATTTCGTTCCACAAAATAATACTCCAGTTTTCGAAACCTACTGAGTAAATTATTTCAAAGCGAATCAGTATTATCTAATAGAATAATAAAACGACCGGTCTGTGTTGTTACGAAGTAATTTTATAGAGCTGTCGGCAAAGCGTTGGCAAGGGTTAAATAATAAAAATTACATGAGATTTTAGATGAACAATATTTTTTTTTGGTTAATTCTCGAACGGCGTAGGTATGTTTTAAAACATAACATAGATACTGTTTATGAATATTCCTATTTCCAATCAAATCTATATTAATTTGACGTTGTGAGACATTCAGAATTTGCATCATTAATGAGTTTACCCAGTGAACACGACAGATATCGACTTTTCATTATACATTGAAATACCAATTCCCGTACCAATTAATTTGTGCAAAGTAATGGATTAATTCATGCATGCGTGATAGGTATCAACGTAATAATAATTTCGGTAGTCTCACCTTTATGCTATGTCCTTTTATGCAAACGTATGTACGACATTATACAGCCAAGAATACACTTCAAGCTACGATTTTTTTTTACTTGTTTATAATAATTTCCATAAATGTAAAACCTCTTAAGTATGTCTTTGGGTAGTCAAGTACATACCAATGCAACTTTTCAAAGTTTGCATTTCATTCCCATAATGATTTACTTAGTGACCGCGGGAATCTAACTCGCTACCTACGATAAATAAAAGACTATCGATGTTTCATAGGCAACTACTAGCCTACCGACCTTAAAACTCTTACTTTCTCGGAAAGGAAACAAACAAGGAAACGTGTCAAGGACATCTGGTCTATATAGTCTAAAAACACCATCTCGCATAGAGCAAACGTGGTGATTAACGGTTAATCTTTCTCTGAAGTGAGAGAAGACCTGTGCCCAGCATTGGGACGAAAAAAGGCTGGCGATGATGATGATAATGAAAAATATTTAATAAACAACGCTAAAATGCACCACTACCTTTGTTATATTTGTTGTCTACTAATTTTGGCAACAGTTGACGAATCCGTAAATGTCCTCTTAAACAATCTAGAACCCTAATTAAACTGTTTTAATATGCATGACTTAACCACGAATATAGTTCGCAACAATGCAATGGTCAGTGGGTCGTTGCAGCCGAATATAAATAGTTTTAGATCGATACTATTCTCGAAATATCTTTGGGTCATTACGCTTACTTTTGATTAGTTCAATTTGCTGTTCCAATTACAAAGATGGTTGTGGTCTACTGGTCGAATCAGAGTGAGGGAATGCGAATGCACCTGTCTGCGCAAATGCTTGTGCACTACAATATGTCCTGCACAGCTGGCTGATCTCCTTATATGAGAACAGCCGCCGTGGCCGGCAATCGGCTAGGACGCCATCATTATCAATTCACATTAAGTGTGTAGAATTATTGTGGATTTTTAGAAATAAAGTAATTATTACCATTTTGCTTTCTGAAAAAATAATATATTAGTTTACTCTTATGCCGCTGTACTAATTATCAACAGTCCGGAGAAAATAGTTATAAAATACACGAACTACTTCAACAGGTCATTACGTATGTTTTTCCTCTTGAATACGATTCCATAAAATTTTAAAATAGGTTCTACTCATAAGAGACCTATATTGCTTCCATTTACATCCAATACTCACATACAAACTTCATTCGAACAAAAACAAAACTGTAACAATGCAATAAATCTCATAACAACACCGCAGACATTTTTAACTCACTTCCTTGAATGTTAAAACTCTTAACATCCGTATCGCGTCTTGTACGTTTAAAATTTACATCAGTTAAGATNGTTGGCAAGGGTTAAATAATAAAAATTACATGAGATTTTAGATGAACAATATTTTTTTTTGGTTAATTCTCGAACGGCGTAGGTATGTTTTAAAACATAACATAGATACTGTTTATGAATATTCCTATTTCCAATCAAATCTATATTAATTTGACGTTGTGAGACATTCAGAATTTGCATCATTAATGAGTTTACCCAGTGAACACGACAGATATCGACTTTTCATTATACATTGAAATACCAATTCCCGTACCAATTAATTTGTGCAAAGTAATGGATTAATTCATGCATGCGTGATAGGTATCAACGTAATAATAATTTCGGTAGTCTCACCTTTATGCTATGTCCTTTTATGCAAACGTATGTACGACATTATACAGCCAAGAATACACTTCAAGCTACGATTTTTTTTTACTTGTTTATAATAATTTCCATAAATGTAAAACCTCTTAAGTATGTCTTTGGGTAGTCAAGTACATACCAATGCAACTTTTCAAAGTTTGCATTTCATTCCCATAATGATTTACTTAGTGACCGCGGGAATCTAACTCGCTACCTACGATAAATAAAAGACTATCGATGTTTCATAGGCAACTACTAGCCTACCGACCTTAAAACTCTTACTTTCTCGGAAAGGAAACAAACAAGGAAACGTGTCAAGGACATCTGGTCTATATAGTCTAAAAACACCATCTCGCATAGAGCAAACGTGGTGATTAACGGTTAATCTTTCTCTGAAGTGAGAGAAGACCTGTGCCCAGCATTGGGACGAAAAAAGGCTGGCGATGATGATGATAATGAAAAATATTTAATAAACAACGCTAAAATGCACCACTACCTTTGTTATATTTGTTGTCTACTAATTTTGGCAACAGTTGACGAATCCGTAAATGTCCTCTTAAACAATCTAGAACCCTAATTAAACTGTTTTAATATGCATGACTTAACCACGAATATAGTTCGCAACAATGCAATGGTCAGTGGGTCGTTGCAGCCGAATATAAATAGTTTTAGATCGATACTATTCTCGAAATATCTTTGGGTCATTACGCTTACTTTTGATTAGTTCAATTTGCTGTTCCAATTACAAAGATGGTTGTGGTCTACTGGTCGAATCAGAGTGAGGGAATGCGAATGCACCTGTCTGCGCAAATGCTTGTGCACTATAATATGTCCTGCGCAGCTGGCTGATCTCCTTATATGAGAACAGCCGCCGTGGCCGGCAATCGGCTAGGACGCCATCATTATCAATTCACATTAAGTGTGTAGAATTATTGTGGATTTTTAGAAATAAAGTAATTATTACCATTTTGCTTTCTGAAAAAATAATATATTAGTTTACTCTTATGCCGCTGTACTAATTATCAACAGTCCGGAGAAAATAGTTATAAAATACACGAACTACTTCAACAGGTCATTACGTATGTTTTTCCTCTTGAATACGATTCCATAAAATTTTAAAATAGGTTCTACTCATAAGAGACCTATATTGCTTCCATTTACATCCAATACTCACATACAAACTTCATTCGAACAAAAACAAAACTGTAACAATGCAATAAATCTCATAACAACACCGCAGACATTTTTAACTCACTTCCTTGAATGTTAAAACTCTTAACATCCGTATCGCGTCTTGTACGTTTAAAATTTACATCAGTTACGAACGTGGAAACTCGTGTAATAAAATCCGTGGGACCCCGTTCTTTCGCGACATATTTACATAAGTACGTTAAACTTCATTCGTTCGATATAGGAGTTGTAATGTGTAATTCTTATTCTGAGCTCGTGTGTGCCGTACGTCTGTACTTATCATAGAGTTTGCTTCTTGACAGATTTTATTAGGGACGCACAGTGGGCCCAATGTTGGAAGTTTATGTCATGTCTTTGATGTTGGAACAAGTTAGACAAAGATTTTTGTTGATTTTTTTGTCTGTTTGCCTTAAGATGTCAGAGAGTAATTGGTCGTATATTTTTCTTTGATGTGGATGGCGCATGGCAATGAATTACTTATTTACACGCTGTTCCTCGCGGTTGTAACCGCGTCCTTAGGGAGTTACTCGTGGGTACAAATTATATGTTATTTTTGATTGTAGAAGCTTTGTGAAACTTAAATAAAATAGGTTCAGTAGGATTTATAAGATTTTTAATAGTTTGATTTTTTATTTTCATATTTCCATGTTCGTAAAATGTACACAGGAACCACTTAAAATCACACGCTGCTGTTTAACACGTTATTAGGTACAACTTTTCACCATACTAAAACGACAGAAAATGTTTATGAAAAAGGAAATGCCTAGCTTTCATACTTTCACCAATAGAAACTAGACACGTATTTAAAACATTTAGATACCTACATTTCTGTAGAGCATGCTTTCCGACACGTATTCCGTAAATTATGAAGTTAACAAGCGGTCTGTGGTAAGTGCGGTATTTCTATTTTGCCTCCATAGTTATCGTAAAAATACACGTTATATGCAAATGCACCATCCATGTAGATTCTATGATCTTAGTACTTACTGTTTTATTAATTTGCCGTAGGTATAGGTTATTATTTCTAAACAATAATATTGTACTGAAGTAATCAAAGAAAATCTGCAATGCATTATTTATTATTGATATTGAATTTTCATCGTCTACCGTCTATTTTTCTTCATTTTCATGGAATAAGTAACCTAGCGACTTCCAAGTATTTGCGTTCCGACCCCTCGAGATTCACCTCAGTTTGAAAGGCGAGTAAACGGATTCTGCGAATTTGCTTCCCTTGGCGGTTTTACTGCTTATTTACTTTTTTCTAAAAGCACCTGAAGTTCACTGTAGAACTTTTTGAAACAATTGACGAATTATACAGTTCAAGTTGTATTTTTTTGGAGAATTCTGTAGTAGTGATTTGTGGCCTGTGACTACGTTAGTTAACAGTAACCGCAAATGTACCATAATGTGTAACTCAGATTATTCTCGTTTATTGCCATTGTAGGCAATATTTTTTGTTGCCTATATATTTTTAAAGGCTCCAAAACTACGAATCTATTTAAAAACTTATAGTACAATTAGAAAGCTACACTATCCCCGGATATATTATCCTGGATAGGCTATATTTTATCTAATTACCGGTAGTAGTTTTCATAGGTTACGGATGAAACCACTGGAAACGTTCGAAATTGGTAGGAATATATTTTCTTGTATTGAAATCTTACCAAAATTGAATTCATTGTTCCCCTTCGTAGATAGTCAAAGGAAAACTAACTATTATGGAATGACCGGGGTAAGTGAGCGGACAAAGTGAATGAACAAAGCATACAGCACTCGGCCACTTCTATGGAAAGGATATTCTAACTCTGCGTACCAATATATTGTTAGAATATATTGAGAGCTTCTAAGCGACTTAAGCTATAACATATTCTGGACACATCCATAATGAGTTTATGGCTCATACAAAAGCTATAAAGTTTTTGGCCACCTATAATTAGTATACTAATTAAAACTATTTCAGGCGTTTTTAATTCAAAAAACTTCTCGAAATCTATTTTAGAGTCTTAAGATATTTCAGGAGAGATATTTCATGATCGTGAAATCGTTACCTAAGAAAATTTTAGCAACAATATGAAAGTCTGTATTTTGATGAAATCTATATCATTTGGCAATAATGTTCTACTACACTACTGTTTTTCAGTTAACGCATTTTTTAAAGTTTTTTTTTAGTACATATAAAATATTCCCCTAAAAATATATCCCGATTTACGAACACAAAAGAGACAGCCATAACTAGTCGGCAATGCGTACAAACGTAACGTTCGCCGATAACTTTGATTGATACGACAGTGCGTGAATGCGGGCGTGATTTGTCGCCTGGGAAACATGAACGGTTTTAGTACTGTTCCATGTCGCCCCTGAGAGCTCTAGCTTTGCTCGGTGGTACTGGGTTATTCTGAAGAAGGTGTTGATTTTGAATGGATGTATGATTTTTCTTTTGTAGGACCTATACGGAAGTTGTTGACATGGTAGGTTTCTTTATATTCTCATTTTTAGCTGTCGTGAAAGTTAAATTGTACTTAAATATGAATCATTTTATAGTTTACTATCTTCCACCCGTTTTTCAGGGAACTCCTAGAACGCAGATAGTTTATACCTAATTTTATTTTATTGTATGTACAAGTTATATTACTGTCAAGTTTCATAAAAATCGGTTTAATACGTATTTGAAGCACAACCATCTTAAAATCCAACCACAACCCCTATGTTTCACATTGAAGAAACCTTTAAGTAAGATTAAAATCGAGCAGATATTTCACAGTGCTACTAGTTAGCTGCGAATTTTTGATTAAAGTCATGCAATGTCATAAACACCAACACTCGTAAAATCCAAAATAAAAATAAAGAATGTATTCCAAATACGTAAAAATCAAGAGACAACTCCACTCACTCATTTCGTAGCCTGCGGGCAAGTGTGACGTCACATACAGAAGCAAATTTATTTATGAATCCAATGGAAGAGATGAAGCAGTAAAACCTTGTCAGAGATACGTGCAGAGAAACCGAAATATAAATAAAATTGAAATGTATATTTGCTTTTTGGAAATGTATTTACACTTTTTAGTTTTGTAGAATTTATAGATAGGGTCAACTCACACCGAGACGCGACGCTGCACGCAGATTTTACATAGAGCGACTCAAAATATACTTTATTCACTACACGAAACGATACACATTTAATTGTGAGAATTCCGATACGTTACGCTGCGCAGCGCTGCACCTCGAGACGCCGCGCGGCGCAGCGCGACGCATCTTGACGCAGCGGTGACGTGCGGCGTCTCGCTGCGTCGTTGATGGT
>NWSH02000019.1:6198876-6209852 GCA_002382865.2 Heliothis virescens
ATTCACTACACGAAACGATACACATTTAATTGTGAGAATTCCGATACGTTACGCTGCGCAGCGCTGCACCTCGAGACGCCGCGCGGCGCAGCGCGACGCATCTTGACGCAGCGGTGACGTGCGGCGTCTCGCTGCGTCGTTGATGGTCGATTTTAGGATGCGTCTCGCGGCGCCGCGCGGCGCCGCGCGGCTGCGCGCTGCGCAGCGCTAATTCAAAGCCGCGTCGCGTCGCGTCACGTCGCGTCGCGTCTCGGTGTGAGTTGACCCTTATAGAGTAACCTAAATCTTTTGATATTTACTATCGGAGTTTGAGATCTCTATGGTACGGATTTCATGTTGAAGCAGTAAAATCCATGGCGTTCTTGGTCTGGATGTTCTACTTCTGCTTCCCACCATCAGTTCTATATTTCTAGGCTTCGATGACCAGCGCTGGATCTCGTCCTTTCAAAGATGGCCTTTGTCGTAAATATCTGTTTGTTGTTGCTGCTTCCAGTTGAACTATTTTAGAAAAAGTGTACAGCTAAAAGAAACAATGCTTGTTACAGAAGTAGACAGAGAGCTTATAAAGTTGGTTCATTCAAAGTTTATGTAAAATTCTCAGTACGTAAACCAGTTCTTCCCTTACTAGAAAAATCAAGGCGCCTTCTTTTACGTGAAACTACATAAAACAAACTCATACAGAGGCAGACAAAATAAAACGAAAACTGTGAGCTGTAAAAAAATAAATAGTTGCAATGCAAAATATTCTATCGTGAGTTCGATGTTGATTATGAATGCAAAATGCACGGGCTGTCTAGCCAACTTTTAACTTTTAGTTCGTTATTTTTGGAACTTAAACAATAAAGATTATTGAATCTCATCGGAATATAAAATAGGCGAGACTGGCAATACATTTGATTTATTTTAAAAGTTTTTCATACCACCAACTGCTAGACTTACTGAAAGCTACGTTAATCGAAAATAAACTTTTAAAAAATTAGCATCGTTTTTAAACGTTAATAGGATTGAGAACCCAATATGTGAATCAAATAAGTTGAAAACGACTAAGAATTTTGTTCATTTTACGTTCACTATAACAACCCAATTTTGTATTTTTACTTTACTACTAAGATAAAAACGAAATGCAATACCAGGCCCACGATGTGCCATTAAATATATTATTCACGTGAACAGTCCTCCAACACGTATAAAATAATGAAAGTTCGTGAGTAACGGTTACCTTCCCCGTAAAGTGAATTTTCATCATAAACGCACCGGTGGATATTAGGCACACTTGAGGGGCGCACGCACTTAGTTCCATTTATCACACCTTTATCGTATAAATGTTACGTAAAAAATTCTTACTCACAGACATCTCGAACGCGCCCCTCTTATTCTATTTTCTCCTCGCAGCCTACTTGTCTTTATTTTCTTTTTATATAAAGAAAGTTGTTTATCTAACTAATCCTTACAAATCTTCATCGTTTTACTTTTAAAACGGACCGAAGCCCTTCGCGTGAAAGGGCTCTGCAACTTCGCTTTTTTTTCATTCAAGGTTTTCACTATTTTAAATCGTTACGAAGTTTGCGCATTTTTCTTTCGGCTTGAGCTTTAGCAATTTATTAGATTTTCTAGTGAGTTGAACTGGTAAATCTTTTAAAGTCTTTTGTGTATTAAAATTCTTGCGAAAACAAATTATGCTGAAACAGATTGCTTGGTATAACTGAAGGTTGAATTAGGATATCGCACCTCTATAATATATCTGCTGAGTAGTATGATTTGAATAGAATTGGTTGCTTCAAAGAGCGTAGGCCGCAGTGTGCGTTCTATCGAGATTGCAACCGCTGAATATTAATAGGCATCGCTATAACAAACTATTTGCAACGCAATCGAATTACGAAACAACCACTTGTATCAATATTGATTGTACAAATGAATACGTACGTCGGTACGATAATTGTGTTTTTGTTCAGTTTTAAACTGGAAGGAAATGTTTGACATATTTATTAAATGTTTCATTTACCTCTTTGGATGAACGAACCACCGTACATTGTTGTTGTAAAAAGCGTGCAACTGAAAAGGCGCGTGAATATAAAAACGTACGCAACAAATGAATTGTATATTTTGGTTCATCATTACAATATAAATATTGTTCTTATTTCCATTTGTCTGCCTGCCAAAAGTTTCCTGCTCTTTAAAATTAAATTATTAAAATTTTGTATGAAGATCTCAATAACATAAAATACATAAGTTTGAACAAAATGAGCACAATACTGAACGTGTATCCGTTGGTCCAAACAATAGCAGATATATTAGTTTTAAATCCTTGCAGCTACGTGAATGGATGTGAATTCATTTATTTACCGCAATGCACATTAATTGGACAGCAACAGACCGCTGCACAACATCCGCTACAGAGATGAAAGAACTAACTACAACGGCATGTTTCACACAATAGTATAAACACTAATATGTTACAAAATTCCTTATTTTCTAATTAAACTGTTGCTTTCACTAATTAAAAACAAACCTCCAGTAAACCTCGTCAGCACATAGTAAAGGCAAATAAAAGCGATAGCGCAATATTTCATTACTTAAAATTGTATTATACAAACAAGCACCGTGTTTGAAATACAACGTACAATATTAATTAAAGTCGGAAAGACGTGAAGTATACGCAGCACCGTTTTAACTGTAATAAGAGAGATCGTGTACAAAAGTGTATATTTATATTTTTCCGGAAAATACGCTACTGGCGCATAGGTTGGTAAGTCTCGCACATTTCCAAAAGGCTTTTTTTTCAGTGGCCATTTCCCTTAACGGCTCCGGCAGACACAAACGTCAGTCGGACTTTTTTATTTTTTGAACACTCACACTGAATGCCGTGGATATTTTCGAAGTGTATTTTTTATGCGACAAATAATTCTAAAAGTTTGCAAACCGTTTGAAAAATGGCTTAACGTATGTTATTTTTATGACGAATGGCATTTTTTGAGTGCGGTTCTGTTAGAAAAGTTGTCGTTCAATCTCTGTAGCTGCAATAAATTGCCATGTTACGGTTAAGACAATTACAATAGTGAAGCATTAATAAACCGTTGTATCAAGTAGTCGGAATTAATAGGTACTGTATTACTGATACCTATTTATACAGTGACATCATTAAGCTAGGGATGGGCTAAACCTGACTATAATACCAGGGCAACGAACAGTTTTCGAAACAAAGGAGTTCACTGGACAATCACCGCGGTGTCTACGCTGATGGCGACGCATACAAATTTCACTGAGTGCATCCCCTGTGTACGTGTAGCCTACAGTGAAGAGATTTGAATACATCAAGACTTACTTCATTAGTCTTTTGGGAAACACTTATGTAGTAAAATGTATAACTTTATATACAGCCTATTTACCCGTAGTTTTGAGACTAGAGATTGGACGTAGTACGAAGCTAATGTAAAAATCTAAATTCAATATCGAATCTCCAATCTATACATAGACAGGTATATATAGCATTGTAAAATTTTTACTATGTTTGTATTATAAAATCAGTAAATAATGAGTAGAGTTACTTACTACGTCTCAATTTTTGCATTAAACTAATAGGAGTTACTATTTTAAACAGGCAGATAGACATTAAAACACACAATATCTGTTTTTTTCTTTCTCTTGTAAAAGGTTTGTCAGTTTTACCAAAATAACCATTTTCATATTTTTCACTAAGCGCCGAATAGCACGCCAGACTGTTTTTGACATGTAAGCAATTATAACTTTTGATTCGATAGATGCTTGTGCCAACGCCAATAAGTTAGGCATAGGACGAACTACTGGCAACCTACAGTAATCGTAGAATTTTGTATATTCCACGTAAAAGTAAAATAAATTCGTACTTGCTCGGGTTCTTTTAGCGTAATATATTTTGTTAATTTTCACATGTTAATTAAAGAGGGGAGAGAATATTACTTTTATGTCTTGTCTGTTTTTTTGGTGTCCCTTTCATTACGACTTGACGAGCGGGCGGTAATGTTTTCATTAAAATAGGAACGCTATTTCTTGTTAGTTTAAAAGCAACGAGAACAAGTTGTGTTTGAAAAAGTTATTAGGGCTATCCTGGGCTATCGCAGTTTGAGATAAGTATTCATAAAATTACTCAATCACAATAATTAAGTTATTACTGTACCTTCTTTGTCATAGAGTGAGTAAAATAAAACACAGACATATCGTAGAATGTGGAGTCACCATAACATGAGAAAAGCTCTATCACAAACAGTAAAGATACCACAATTAATTATATTGCTGGCTGTCAATTTGACTCTCACAGAATTATTTTATAAAATAAGTACCTAACACAAAGTTAATTTCAGTAAGCAAATATTTTTGATCGACTACAAAATCCACATTTTCAATAAACGCATTAAATTTAACATTGCATTTGCATTTAAATATAATTGTTTGTGCCAACAACGGCAAAAACAACTATAAAATAAATAAGTACTTTTCTCTGCCATATTTTCACACCAAAATGCAATGTACAGCGCCAGTAATGAAATTTAATGTATTCATTCATCTCACATGCAATAGGTATAAATCGTTTGAAGAGCTACGAATTTATTTTACGAGGTTTAATCAACCAATTTGGTTCGAACCCATTTGGTTCGAATTCTTGTTTTCCCTATTTTCCTGTATGCGTATATCGTTCAGACCCGCATTTTGAAGTTTTTTGGCCACATCTCCAGGAAAGAAAGTGATTCTATTGAACGTCTCGTGGTACAGGGCAGAGTGGAGGGTACCAGACCCCGTGGTAGATCTCCCATGCGATGGACCGACCAAATTAAAGCAGCTGTGGGTGGCCAACTACATGAGTGCACCAAAATGACGACCAACAGAACGAAATGGCGAGAGATAGTGCACAAAATAACAAAGACTCAGAACGTGACAACATGATGGCCACGACCGCTCTGTCAAGAGCGTAACGAAAGAGAAGAAGAATCAACCAATAAATTGAAATGTTGATTTCAATACGAGTCACGAGAATCATTTGAAACCACTCTTAGGCACGTTTATACTTCTAAGTAGCATTTATATATTTTTTCAATCTCGAAGAGAATTGGACGTTTTTTTTATTGAATTCAGAATACCTAGCTGATTTTTCTTTGAAATAAAATATGAAGCTATTGTGAAAAAATATTGACTATGTTTAAAAAAAATGCGCAATGTTTTATACTACTATTACACTAATAAAATAGAAACGTGGTGTTAAGATTGAAACAATGTAAAGTTTTCATATAAAAAAATATATTACACATGCTAAATTGAAAGTGAAACACACATGTGTAAACGTTGCTACAAACATGGACGAGCGACATGCACGGCTCTACTTTACAGCTCATCAGAAAAATTTAATAAAATATACCGAAAACAAACAAAACAAGAAACAATTGAAAACCAGACGACATCGTATAGGGCGCGTTAATACAGACACTTGATGCAAATTCAACACACGTACATGGATCGTTATCTACGACGATTTCAATCTGGGATACCGCAGATGGTGTTTACGGCCGCATGCAGTTTACGTGGAAATTGCATGCGCGCGACGCATTAGCGACTACCCGCAAATTACGAGCGCAATCTCCTACGAATCTGCGACCACTTTCATAATATTTGTCGACTTTATGGCAACGTACGGAGTTTTATGCGAAAACTTTTAATAGCGAAATTGGTTCCTTCTGTTTCGTGTGTTGCGGTTTAGCTGTAATGTGTGTTTGGACTTTAAGTTCGTAACAAACGAAAGGGACACAAATGTAGCATTTAATTAGCTGGTTTTAATTTAAGAAAGTCATTATTGGCAATAAAAAAGGCCAAAGTAAACCTTCTTACACATCATCGCAAACCATTATTCAGAAGGTAAATCCCGAACGGGTATCGCGACTAGATGTCTGTAGGCCTTATTAATGGCCTCACCTCCCTGACTGAGACGGATGGCAGGCACTGACCTGACGTTGACCTTGCGTACCCTATTTATTCCAGGCCAATTTACCTTTGTTTTTATTGTGTTATCTTTGACGGTAGCACGTTGCTTCCTTTGTTGGAGAGCCGAACAAATAGGCAAGTGATTAGCGTCGAGTGGGCGCTTTCTTTGATTCTCGGTTTTTCTTTTCTTTTATTAAAGTGTTGTAGATAATGTTACGGGAGTTTCCTCAGATTGTTACCGTCAATTTCTTTTGTTATTTTGTAATTGAGGAGGCTGATTTTTAATGTGGTTGGCCTTGTGATTTTTGCTTTTTGCCTTTAGATTAATTCAAGTGTAGAAATGTCGGTAGTACAAATATTTTTTCAATTACCTAGTTCATTTTATTTATGATAGTTGGCGGATGTAGAGCAGACTCAAAACTGTAAATATAAAAGTTTAAAACTTAAATGCAACAGAAAACTCAATGTGTACTAAAAATACGTTCTAAAAGCGGCGTGTTTGGCCGGTTCGTAGCGCGGTCAGGCATAAATATTTAATATCCAATCACGTAGATACTTCAGCATTATCTTGTAGGGAGGGGTACTAAACCGAATCTGTTTATTAAATTATCATACAACAGTTGTTTATTCCACGGGCGTACCCCTTAGAAACGAATACATACATAACTAGAATAATAAACTACGAAATAAAGTCGCATTGTGCCGGAGGGTACAGAATAATGATGCTAAGAAGGTTTACAATATGTTTGCTTTTTTGGCAATTATAAAATGTACAAGGGTTCCTTGATTATTTATATTGGTAAAGTGAATTGAAATACGTAATATGTCATAGCGTTCTATTTTGAAAATGTTTCTACACCAAAATATACTTGTCTCTAAAATTATGGGTAGTTAAGATAAGATAAGAATATTTTTAATAAAGAACGAAACTTGCAAGGTCTTTTCATACATATGACAGTGCTTTTACCTCACATTAGGGAAAATCTCTCTATGAACCCAAAAATATTTCAATTACCTACAACAAATAATTGCATAGGTCAAAAATACTGCAGTGACGTGAATGCCAGATGAACCTTCTTTTGTTTTCATTGACAGTGGCCGAAGGTATAGTTTCATTATTTAATTATTCCCCTTCTAATCCAATCCCTGACGCGATCTAATTCAGAAATCCCTACAACTGCCTCTTAATTTACCAAATGTTGGGGATAGCTAATTAGTTTAATGAAAGTGTGTAATTTGTGTATTGTTTTGTCTATTAACGTACGGCTTTGTTTCTAAATTTAATTTTAGAATGAAATAACCTATTTATAAAGGATAGAGTTACTAGCTGTAATTACGATAGAAGTTGAGGTTATTTTATGAAAACTCTTTGTGAATGATTAGGTAATGTTTTAGTTTTCATACGTGTGCTACTTTTAGGAATCCTTTCGTATCGTTTTGTTTTAAAGCTTACAAGTCTATTAAGTTTATTTTCTATGACCTACCACCAGTTCGATGCCATCATTTATTTGATGTCATGCGGGTTACACTGACGCCTTTTATAATTCAGTTTTAGCAATAAGCAAGTAATTTACACTAAAGACCAATTATTTATTCGAATATAATTCATATTAAAATACCATTATAAATAGAAATGATACATCTATATTAACATCAACACAAATATTATTACTATCTCCATACAATTATTAGAATTTAATTCAACTCCCATTTCAATGCATGTAATAAACCTGCATACACATTCACTCGGTCCTACAAACAGGTTGGCACTACATGAGCTCCATTCGCTCAGAAGCACTCGCTTGTGTCGAAAACAAGCCGTGTTCAGAACCAACTATCTGGTACCTACCGTCACTATCCAATTGTGACAATATTCAGTCTGCAATATGCCTTCCAAATAGGATTGCACACATAATATAGTTGCTGTTCTACGGAATAATAGTTCCACAGGTATATTTTAGAGCAGTAGAATTTGAGTTGTGATGTTGTTCTGGTTGGATCTCCTGGATGGAGGTTGTTGTTAGAGATGGTGTAGTATCAAATGAATTTCTATAGATAGATAGAGAGTATGTAGGAGCTAAATTTGTTGCGTCTATTTTACTGGTATGTGCCTACAGTAAAATACGTCTAGCTTGTATAACCATATAAAATTTCAGCGTTATTTCTAAAATCCAAAGTTATTTTCATGCCTTTTTATTTTCACAATAGTTATTCATTGTGTAAAGCTTTAGTAATATGAATTTAATTTCGATAAAAATGTATTGTATTCATGAGCACATCTAGGTTATTCAACAGTAAATTGATACTTGGAAACGCTATGTATTTATTTAGCTCTAATAAATATTTTGTAACAAATATTTCATATTTCATGTATTGCATATTTTTGGTAGGTATTGAATATTAAACCAATACTATTGTAACTATTTGTTTTATTTATTTGTTTTTTTTTTGTTTCTATTTCAGGCATCAAGGCCCATATTTTATTATATACTATACATAAAAATACTCGTCACAATGCAAGCGTTTTTCAGAGAAACCAACTTAAAGGTCTATTCAAACCATTTATTGTTTCCATTGTTCGTGGAAATGGCAAAAAAATAGAAAATACGCATTCAAAAAGTTTCTTTATGTTTGTTCCGAACCATATACCCAGTAAGATAGAAGCCAGAAAAACTCCAAACTACAGACAAACTAAAACTGCACATTTTTGCAATTTTCTTAGTTGTTTTGTTTCAATTGAATGCAACGGCTACCATTAAGTTCATTTGTTTGCTGTTACCGCACGGATAGTTCAGGAGTTGTGATTAACAATACAACTAAGATAACGTTCGTATATTCGTGCCAAAACTTGGTTTTCATACAAAGTTTGTTCTGCCACGCTAATACGATGAAAGAATAACATTGAAATTATCATGCTGAGTTAGCTCTTAAAATGGAATGAGTAACCAAGTTTACGACATAATAATAATTGGCTGTTTGAGTGGTTATAATGAGTTCAATACTTCAGCCTTTAATGTATTTACCTATCGTAAATGTGATGTTATAGCTATGTATACCTTATAGTAATTGTAAGTCATAACAAATGACCTGTAACAGCATATCTAGTAATATGTTTTGATTGCTGCCTGCCGACTGCAACTGCCGATCGCATATGCCGCAGCTACACTACTGGTTTTTATGTATTTACATGAAATCACTTTGGATCGAAGCGGCAGCAGGACGTGCAGTCGCCCCTAAATATCGACTCATTTCATGCAGTCACGGCACATGCGGCCGGCAGTAGCAGCCGGTAGCTGGCCTTCAAATGGTACCTTTAGTAATGTTACCTAATGCGCAAGCGAATTTGCTGTGTAATTTTTTGAACTTGTATTGGTTATGATCCCTAGTAATGCTAAATGTAGAAATATAAAAACCTTTTTAGTATAAAAAAAAATCTCGTAAAATCCGACCAAAAGACTAATGGGGTATATTTCACGGATTAAGTTTTTACATTGGCAGATAAAAACGAGTCAAAAATTCAGCTCACTTGTTATAAATGGAAATCAATGCTTGACACCAACCGTGTTTTGCATCGCTGTCACTTGATTTGAATACGTACAGTAAAATAAAATAATAAATATTGCGAATATTAATGAATATGGAACACCTCGTTTGGGGATATATTTCGATAAAAGTAAATTTTTTAACACTTTTTAAACTCTGGATTAGTGGCGTTTTTTACCTTTAACAATGACCAAGAATTTTTTATTTGTTCTTCTTTAAGAAGAAATATTTTTTCAATGAAGAATACCTGCTTTATTGCTTACTTACTAGGTTAGCTGACTTACATTTCAAAAGAAAAATGCCCTTGCAATGAAAATATTTTGACATCGTCCTATGACCTATTTATGACATATTCCTACGTGGATATTGATAAAATACCAAAATAACTGAAGCCAGTTGTAGAAGCTAGTGCAGCCACTAGGTGTTATTGCTATTCCGTGCCGCTTGTACGTGTTTAAACAGAAACAACTTCTGCCTAACCAAACTCGAAGTTCGAACGCGACGAATATGAGAAACAGGATATTTTGATACCAAGTTGGATACGTGCATTGCAGGCCATGTACGTGCAATGTACAGTCAACGTCCAAAAGTCCATTTCCACCGCTGTGGCTATTATCGCGTGCACTATTCGGGCCGCAGCGCTTATACACACATGCACACGCATATTTATCCGTGTGAGTGATGTTCCAACGCTAAAAAATAACATGTTGGGTAGCATCGCCACGAGTAGTTAATAGATGTAGTCAATGCTAGACAAGGATGTCAATATGAGTAACCTGTTTTTAAGTGTCACACCCCGCGCGTATACTAATGCAAAATTTTGACGTGTTAACGTAAGCTACCATAGCTAGTTCGGTACCGAGACTGCGCTAGCAAATATGATTGGGATAGGTGTGAGTTCGAATCCGAGGTTTGGACTTATGGTCTAATAAGTAGTAAATTAGGAATACTGATTATGATTATATAAGCGTCAGTATATAAGCATCAATATATAATGTAAGAAACGTATATAAAATATATATTATTTATCTTATATATAATGATGATTAATTATATTTATTGGTCATCATTGTTTGTAATTTATTTTTGTTAAATTGTTTTGAAAAGAAATGGTTATTACAATAAATATATTATAAAGGTAATTTATTATTATTAAATGATAATAAATGAAACAAATTTTGAACTTATGGCAACATTGTATTTTTTTCTTATTAGTCTCTCAGCGACGTTTATATCGTAGCTGAATATAAGACGAATGGTTTCAACAAGGCGTTTTGTGCATGACTTCGGCACATCAGCACGCACCGTTCGCCGCAGACTATGCCGAAGGTCTTCATCACGGACACCAGATAAAAATGTGTGAATATGTGGGAGTGGTAAGTGCTTAAGGGCCTGGTGAATTGAGGTTTATTTCGACGCGAGCCAACAGTGTCAATAATGTGGAAGTGTTGAACGATGTTATCTTAAAATTTTTAAAATTCGAAACA
>NWSH02000019.1:6212745-6262285 GCA_002382865.2 Heliothis virescens
ACTTTCAATCCATATCTATTTCATTGAGAAAATGATAATAAACTATAAACCTCAGAATTTTCTTCATGTCTGGAATTATGTAACCTAAAATGTGTTTTTATATAATAATACATAAGTGGTAAAGGATTTCTTTTAAAGTACATAAACGTAGTCTTCCACTCTTATCACGACTCTTCAGACTACCATCTTCCGCAAATCTCTTCACCCAACGCCTAGTAGTCTCTCTCTAAAAACAATAATATATATTACACACTTGCAATAAGCAATTGAGCTATTTTATAAATATCGTCACATTATATTAGAAAAAATTACTTACGGGTAAGCCGGTTTTATTCGATATTTGAGATTATATTAAGACCATCCGAATATAGGGTCACAATATTTGACTTGGCTTCAATACTAATATAAGCCTGCATAATGAATACAAAAGAATACAATCGCAACAAGATAACACAAACGCTCGTTACTGTGTTCATCAACAACAGCGAATACCGGAATAATTTATAAGTGACTAGAAAAGTTGTTAAAATATGAGGATAGATTTAAAGTGAACTTATCATAATCTACCCTCATATTTTAATATCGACGCGACGCTAAGATTACAAATTAAGAAGGTCGTAAGTACCATTAATATTGCTATGCAATTGTTTTTTGAAACTGGTAATCCACTTATGCTTACTACTGTATGTATATTACGTAAATATTTATAATACAACTCATCTGCCTAGCCTTTTCCCAACTATGGGGTCGACTTCCAGTATAACCAGATGCAGCTGAGAATCAGTGTTTTATATGGGGCGACTGCCTGTCTCACCTCCACACCCAGTTACCCGGGCAATCCGGTACCCATTGATGAGACTGATTGTCAGACTTTCTGGCTTCTGACTACTCTTAGCGACTGTAAAAGTTGGTCAAATGACAGCTAGGATCCACCAGCTTATCGTGCCCTCCGAAACACGGAAGAACTCGTTATAACTCGTTATGGTCTCCCATCTACTGACCGACCGCGCCAAGAGTTGCTTAACCTTACGATCAATCTATCCGCACGATTTGACTTCGCCACGAGCTCTTAATTTTTTTTAATATTTATATTACAACAACTGATGTACCTAATAAAATATGTATGACTCATTATACGCTATCTATGTTACAGGAATTATGACAACATATGTAACACCGCAAAGGCTTTATGAACAAAATAGCTTGCATAATATAAATTCTTGTTATAATTTTGGGGTATTCAATATTGGAATTATTTAAATTAGAATTTACTGATTCAGCTTGCTTACTGATACTGAAAATTTGGTTTATTATTTACATGCTGCAAATAACTCGATAAATAACTGTATCAACTAGTTGTTTTAGTCGGTACTGATTCAAAATATGTAAATATTATCAATTTAACACTTTATGAATGCTTAAAAATATTACCTGAGGTAGTGCAAATTAGTACTAAGTTACTAATCTGGGAAATCATTTTCTTAAAAACAAATCTAAAAAAACAAATGAGGGAGCAATGATATTAGTTCGTCCATACAGAACGTATTCCATCATTAAAACTTTATTTTACAAAAATAACTTTTTGGACTGGATTTTGGATACATTCCCGGCTAATTCAAATTGCGAACACCAAAATCAATATTTGGAACATACCGTTCACGGCCTACTGGAATGTACGAAACAACTTTACTAATTAACACTACAGTACTGAGTACCCTATGTTCGCGACGTGCAAGATAATGGAAAACGCTGAGGCGATAGCGCCGCAATTCCACAACTAATGATTTCGAGCCATCGACTTAATGCGGTACCTAACTCGCTCCAATGTTGCCGGATTTGGTTAAATTACTTCTTACGCTAACATTTGTTTAATCATTGTGCTGTCAGCGAAGTTTTCTATTGTTTCATTTGTGGAAGTTCTTGGGTACTGGAAAGAGCGAGGTCGCGAAAGTGGTGAAGTACCGAGAACAATGCTCGGATTGAAAAAAAAAATATTATAGAAAGTTGAATTAATTCAGGCCGCATTGATTACTTACGCATCAAAACTTAGATTTCAGTACTTACTATACATAATCATTATATATTTACGTTCGACATGGGATAATTAATTATGCCACATAATTTTCTGGAAGAAGAATTTTTCTAAAACCAAAACCCTTAACATACTAGACGTGGACCTAATGACAATATCACACAGCTGTTACAGATATAAACACGAACATAACAACTAATTAGAACAACTAAGATAACATAATGCCTTGCAAACAAATAAAACCATAGATATTTTAAAGAAGGAGATATGCCCTGTAGACGAAAATGTATCGGATACCTGTGTCTCCAGTTTCCCCTACCACACGGCAACTACTACACGCGCGGTTTAGTAAAAGCAATAGATACATTGCTTGTCTGGTCACTGAGTGACAAACTTGCGTAGTTGTGAAGGAGCAATGTATTTATAGCAAAACAGTTCAGACTAGTTCGCGGAGACGGAATTTACGAATTATTTGCGGTACGATCGCCTGTTCGAGGAGACAGCGACACGCCCACTTACCACTTCTCCTGTTATTAATATTTCTGTGAATAAAACTATTACACGTTACTTCATTACCCGAAGTAATGGGAACAGGACTGTAATAGAATCAACACTGTCGTATCGTTCTGGTCATTACGCCTCCCACACGCGTAATGAGAACAGAGGACCCTATTAATGTTTAAATTCACGACTTTTTCGACGTAAGAAGAAACGAGAGCTTTTTTGTTTCAATAGTTCACATTTTAAAGGGAGTCCAAAAAGGTCTATGTCATTTCAGAGGTCGATTTCCTACAGTTATCACTCATAGTCACACACACACACTCATACAAAAGTTGCTAATTCGTTGTCTGCTAATTCATGTCACTATCGGCTTATTCTAATCTTATTTTTATGCATTGCTGTGAAGATACCTCTCATAAATAAATATATAATGATTTTTGAGTGCACTTTACATTATCAATGCAATGATCGGTGATACTGCAAGGTATTCAGCCAATGACCGAACATGCCTGTAGTCGTTAATGTACCGATCAGGTGATTGCTGATTAACACGCAGCTGCAGCTACCAGATACTTTATTGTGATTGATATACGTTACAGATAGCTTACAATCACGTCTGTATATTCCGCTTATCGCAGTCAAATGCTGAGCACAGGCATTGATCTATAGATATCAGTTTTTTTCCTTTTCCAATCATGCGGTAAGTCTTTCTGACCATAAGCAGATATGGTGAAATTCAATCTATATCAGAATAGATATTTAAATATTCAAAAAGAGAAATGCTATTTTTTATCAAAGAAATATTCACGGATCGTGTCGTGGTTTGATGTCGTAGGTAAATTCTCTATTTTTTTAGTTTAGTCTTTTGAAACAAAAACATTATCTCTTCACCTACTTTGTAGGCCGTAAAGGTACTCGTAGGTATTCAAATAGCTTTGGAACGTTGGATTTAATGTGCGTTCATTTTACGCATCAGGCTTTTTTAATCTTTTAATGACTCTTGACAGCATTTTCCCCATGATAGGCTTTGTAGGCAAATGAAATACCTACCCAGATTTTTACTTTAATTAAATTTTATATTGAAATTATACTCTATCTCTTTAAGTGCGTCATTCGTTCGTGTTTTATGCAGCCATAAATTTTCAGCGAAATTTGATTGGATTTTGTGTAAACTATTAGTATTTTTTTTTTTGTGAAATGTCATTCTCTTTTATTGCTTATCTACTTAGATAGTCAAATATGTATGAGATATATTTCTATTATTTGAATGAATTTTTATTTTAGAACAAAAAAACGGGCTGCTTTAGTTTTATTATTTACTTACTTATTTTTTTATCTACTTACTGTGTCTCTCCCTCAAACATAGCCGTCAATTCCAGTTAACATAATATTCTGACTACATTATTGCAATTTGTTTAATAATATTTTGTTTTATAATGTAAAGCTATTTATTTTAAGTGTTTACCACAATCTCTAATACAGGCAGGGCTACCAACATTGTAACAGCAATCACGTCCAGTTTTATTACCAACTGAACAACGCGACATAATGAAGATATATCAAGCGTCATAAACGCGCGTCCTATTCATACATTGCAGTACTCTAAGGATTAAAATTACTTTGTAACGCGGTTTTGTTATCTCAAAATGAGATTATACTGTTACGATACTCTGAAAACACACACTTTGAAGCCTTTCAAATACCTCTTTTAGGTTTATCTCTCTCGTATGTACAATTCGAAGTTTAGTTTTAGTTGTGTGGTTTAGTTAGATTTTGTTAATTATGGTGCCTTCATTGTTATCTCAGGGCCCATATGCGGGTTCAACTTTATTGTTTAAAGTTTAGTTAATATAATTTATTGAAACGGCCGAAATTGTAGATTTAATATGGTTGTTTACACAGATACTTTAATCATTTGTTATTATTTAAGGTTCATAACTACTTGTGTACGGTGAGCAGTTATTTTTCATAAGCTTACTGTAAAAAATGGGGGACTGAAAAACAATGTATCAGAATTTGATCAATTCCCGCGCTATCCACAAAAATACGGCAATAAATCTGCAAACACCGAAATGGAAATGGATATTATAATGTAACACAAAGACTATCTATCAATACCTATGGTATTTACAGAAGAAAAACAACAATATCGGAACAAACAAGCTGTGTATTCCACTTTTCCTGTTCACGTAATTGCTACTCCGCAATATACAGACGTGTGGGCTGTGGTTTACTTTTTGTGAATTGTTTTTGTGACCACACGCGGCCGCCATGTTGAGAGAAGGTAGATTAGTTGATTGGTATTTGCTACCTATTGTAAAAGAAAACTTTTCTCGGAGAAAAACCTGTCGTAACTTTGTTAAGTTGGGAAAGTGTGCCCGCCTATTGTAATATTTATGATGAATTAATTGGCGCTTTCTGTGTAAGGACTACTTTTTTATCAAGTTTTAGATTTGACGTATACTTTTATAATCACTGCCATTCTGGATTATGAAACCGTTTTTTCCAATAAATGATTTTTTGGGCAGCATGAATAATAAATTAAACGGAATCCAATATACCTCGCCGTATCAAATCTACACAATAGATCATTCTAAACAAATTTAAATGAAGATAAACGTTGGCATTTTATATATCGACTACAAAATCCAGTAACATACAAAATGAGAGGGCTTGACAAAATGAAGAAGGGCGTTAAAAATCCCGTCATTTCCCTTTAAATAGGATTACAGGGAATACAATGGGTATTACGTAGGTGTACAGTGTAGCACCCGATCATATAAAATGAGGTGCGGTGATGCGAGTGACGGAGTTTGAAAGGCTCGAATATACAGCTGGGCTTAGGTACAGACGACAGCAGGTCAACCTACTCGAATCTGTCAAATTTTACCAATCAAACAATAACCTTCCTCTATTGTGATAAGGTTGAAAATCTATTGCAGAAATTTGACAGATTGTGGTAACTTGATGCGCTGTCGTCTGTACTACCCCGACGTATGACAATAACGGTAGACTAATAAGCGTCGGTATAATTAGGGACTCTAACAGTAAACACACTGATTTCGGTTGCCGTTGTGAGATATTCTGGACGCCCGATACCAGTTTCAATTGTGAAATATTTTCATTAAATTTCTACGAAAGTGGTCAATTTAAATTCTGTTAAATTCACATTTGGATTCCATTTGTAAAAAAATGTGGTCATCATCAATATTTTGACAATAGAAATAGCTATCATACCGATGTTTATATCTGTGGCCCTAGTGAAAAGGGATCTAAGTTAAAAAATTCAACTTTACAGGAGAGGCAAAAATCAAATGGCGCGCATCAATTTCGTGCTTATCTTCGTGTTACATTTAAACCGCTAGGAAAAGAAATACATGTGATATTTTTTATAGGTAAACAAAGTATGATGTTTATTATTATTGAGTTGTTTTTTATGTAAAGTTAATAGTTTTTAAGATAGTGACTTATACCCACCACAAAATAAATTCTTTGACGGTATAAAATAACTTATACCCTTTCTCCCATAAGTAAATTGTGAATTCTCTTATGTGAAAAAGAATATGCATTTGGAATGACTTTTATGATAGTAAAGTAACTTACTTACTTGGCCTTTATTTTGGTGAAAACAGATTTATGTCTAGTAATATTATTCTTCACTAAGCCTTTTTTAAGGACCAACTCTTGTTGTATTGCTAAACACCAATGAAATCAAAACGTGGGTATCTTATATTAATTTAGATTAAAAAACACAAAATATATTTTTTATTATTCAGTTTAAAACAATACAAAAGAACTTGAATCCGAATATTGTAGTTTTTATTTTTAGTTTTATATATGCACCAAATAACTTCTTTGTTTTTAGAGATAACTTAGATCTCTTTACATCAAACGATAGAGCATTTTTTTCTGATCATTTTGGTATACTTAACTCGTTTTCGACAAAATCGGACTTGTACCCCACTAGGGCCACAGATATAGAGATTTTTTTATTGCCATAGCAAAATTATCATTGGTACGCTCTTCAAAATTCAAGCGCAGGCTAGTCAAACTAAATGAGCTGTATTGTTAATCCCAGCAAAACTATCGGGACAAGTACTCGACTAGTCGGTACCGAACTTCACCCAGCACCTATAGACTTGACTAAGTTTAGTTTATTTTGGTGTATGTAAGTGAACTCGCCGCTACCATGGGATCAAAGAAAAATAGAACGTACTTGAGTTATTTTCGCGTGGAATGCGTAATGATCACTGCTTTGTTTTCTTACGTGAATTATGAGATTGGATTAAATGAGTGGTCTTGCTAAAAGTTTTAATTTTCTTAGCATCTACTTTATTGAGCCTCGTATTTTTATGTTGGTTCTAAACTTTATTCATAAAATGAACTAAATTATATTGTTTAGTTTCTATCTAAAGCATTTTATATCAAAGAAAGGAAGTACGTAAAACGATATCCAGCCCTCACTCAGAGTGAAGAATTCCCGTAAGAGATACTTATGAAAACGATGTACAAAAAATGCTTTGACGAAACCAATTTTTTTACTAAAGTGCGTAGTTCTTTTATAGCAACAAATTAACTTACCAGTTCCTAGAAAAACGTCTGTTTGAACCCTGTCTCGATATAATGTTTTATTTTGTCTGTTCCAAAGTATTATTGTTATCTTTATTTTAGGACGTAAATATGTAAATTAAAAACATGATTTGTTACTCAATGTAATCGGACAGAAATGGACATACGCCACACTACATGACGATTTAAACACAATCAACTTTGATCATTGTAAAAAGTAGCACTAGAAAAATTAAATACATTTACAATGCATATACCTATTTAAGAATTTTTGACGCTTTTTAGTTTTAGTCTTAGTTTAAGTTTTTTTTATAGAATAAGAATGTTGTAAATATATGTAAATAAAAATTATTTACATGTTCATTATCTACATCTAACATACAATTTTTTGTATGAAACTTCTCATGATTTACACTAACAAGTAGTTCCAAAGGGTCACTTAAGTTCAAGACGAGTGCAATCGAAGATAGAGTCAACGAGTTTTCATACCCGTGTCACCCTTTTCAAAGGGATGACATGCGCCCTTCAGGCACCCTTGGCGCACACCCTTACGATCAAAGTGCCATAACTTGAAACTATGTCGCGAAGATAGCAATTCAGTTTATATTTATATATTTTTTCCAATTGATGAGATTGTAATTGTTTAAAGTTTTTTTTTATATATTAAAATGGTAATCAATGATGGTTTTCAGCAATTATTTTGGTACATTTTTATGAAAAAATATATGTGAACTACGATATTTATTTGCACATAATTATGTTATATCGTCTGTTATTATTACATCCGATTGATAACTTGAGGACAAATAATAATTGTTTACGAATCCATTACATTACAAATCCATTTAGATGAGTTCGTGTTAGAACTCGAATTAACGCTTCCTTTCTGTTTTGTTACTTGCCATTATAAATCACCCACGCGTTGTTTGTATATATTAATGCCCTTTTAAATATAGAATTATATTTGAAAATTATAATTTGGTTGTTATTGATTTGTTTCTTGAGGATACCCTTAAATAGTCAAGTTGAAAATAAAATTACACTAGTAGGTTTAAAAAATAGAAACTTGTCGAACACGTATGTATTATTTTATGCGAAATAGATAATTTACTAGATTTATTGAATCCTGAAACGTGTATAGAGCTAAAATTAAAAATAAACCGCTCAGTTTTAGTACCTACAACGTATCCGCGGGCAAAAGCCTGTCACCGTGCGGGTGTTGATTTTCCTGTGACGTCACACGGCACACAAAAAACTCAATGTGTACACTACCTTTATGTAGCCAGATGATATGAGGTACCATCTATGTAATCAACCCGCCTACGTTGCTAACAACTTTGTAAATTAGTTATTGGACGAAGTCTTTTTCAAACTTGCGAATATATCGGCGATTTTAGCTTTTGTTTGTATAGTCCAAAGTATTTATTGGGTAAGTAAATATGTTGGCTAACGATTGCTTTGAGACAATATTTATATGTTTACTAAAGGAAAATATTTGTGCTTGATATACCAATAATAGCTAGGTATATATAGTAAATTCGATATATCTAACTGAATATTTCAGAAACTTTTTGCCGTTACGGCGTATGCTAACCGTTTTATGTGTGCTCATGTATCCACCACTCGTTTTCCAATACAAAATTTTATTGGAAAATTCTATTGGAAATTCGTTTAAAGGTGATATTTGTGTGAGTTTGAGCCGTAATATTATCATATTCAAATATTCAGATGTACTGGAGAAATTGACTAAACGTATGAACATAGTATGGGAGCTTGCTTGGTGATTTTACTGAAGATCGTGTTTACAACGATTTGAAATTCTAATGAGTATTTCTGGAAGCGGATTCTAAGTTGATGATAAAGAAGACTATCTATGAATAAACATGATAATGGTAAAATATCTATTACTAGGTAAATAAGTAAACATTTTTTGGTCGAATTGAAAGCTTTGGTCGAAGTACTAACTTTTTCTATTTATAACCATGCCGCATGTCCTTCTGTTTGCAATATTAAAGTGAAAGCAATTAATTACGAGTTTTAATAAAACTACTTGGCATGCACTATTGGATATCTGCCAATTAATTCAGTTATTAGTGATATTCGAAACGGCACTAATTTACGAGGATAATTATAATGATTAGGTTTATCTCTTCAAATCAATAATTTAGTTGTCTCACTGCAACAATGAGAAGTATCGAAATAAACCAGCGATGCAGAATGATGCTTACCTACATACTCACATTATATACCTACTGCTTAATCCCTAAACACAAGGATTAGTGCCAAAGCCAATACTCGGGTGATTACAGCTTACTAAGTAATTGAGACGGCTGTGGCGTGGTTGAGGCGTGGATGTTGATTACGTCATGTTTGTGTAGACAGGGGGATGTGTCAAAGCCGATTGATACACTGACAGGACTGAAAAATGCAGCCTACGTACAGATCTGTAAAATTTTACCAATCGAACATTATGATTCGTTTACCTTCTGTCTAACCTTATATTCTTCTATTTAACCTTCCACTATTGTATTAAGGTTGAAAATCAATTGGAAAAAAATTAGAGATTGGGGTAGATGATATGCTGGCGTCTTCATATACCGGACAGGTTGCTAACCAGACATCTACACTTATTTGTATGTCTAGTAAATATTTGTGAAGTATAAAGAACCAGAATCTTAATATTGTTTTTGGCTTCTCATAG
Organism: Heliothis virescens; assembly: GCA_002382865.2. Taxonomy (NCBI): domain Eukaryota; kingdom Metazoa; phylum Arthropoda; class Insecta; order Lepidoptera; family Noctuidae; genus Heliothis; species Heliothis virescens. Next base: position 6,222,549 of record NWSH02000019.1, read on the forward strand.
AAACAACAAACATAATAATATAAATATCGATTCAATTGACAAGAATATTATACAAAGTGACCAACAGCAAAAGGCTAGTTCAGAGAAACAATAAATAGGCGAGGCTACCGTTTATTCTAACAAGCACGTTGTTACACATAAAAGCTAGCATTTCTGTTAGACAAACAGGCTGAGTGAATCTAGTTGTTCCTTCGTTCTTCTGAACCGTGTGACGATAAAACTTCTACCGTCTTCGGTCAAGCGATTCTTTTGCAATCGAGTCACGGAATCGAGTCGAGTGTATCGGGTCAAACGGTTTGTTATGACGTGGACTACGCTAATAGTAACAGACGCCTTTTCATTTATACAAGCAAAAGGGAATATTGGAAACGTATTCCCAAAAAACCTTTCTTACTTTACCGAGGTAAATATTAAACAGCTACTTACATCATAATACTTCTTATACAGAATGTTTTCAATGGCTGGTAAATAAATATAATGGTAGCTCAGAATCCAAAAATATACGCATAAAACCACTTTGTATGCTGTGGAATACGCAGGTGATTTATAAATATTTCAATTTTCTGCTTTTGTAGCTATTTTGAAAAGCCATTTAGTATGACGCAAATTAATAATGGGATAGAATACAATATCCATCATATAAATTGAATTTACTTTGAAATTGAAGTCCTTTTTTGTAAAAATGATCCTGTAAGGTAATTGTATCAAACAAATTGTATTCAGGTATTTTGTTAGATATATACTTTTTTATAAAAAATAGTTGATGGCGCAATAATACATACATCGTATTAGATATATATAAAATGCACTATTTATTAGCATAGCAATCCGCTACATGCTGGGAGTTGGATAGCAAGTAATATAATTAATATGACAAGGTCTACTACCAGAAAAATAAATTCTACGCCGAAATTAATTATTCTAAGTACCAATATACAAAATCGAATTATTTTATTTTCTCTCATTTTCTGAAGTTTTATAAGACAAATACAATTTATTATTTCATTACTTATTCATATAAATCAATCCAAATTAAAATCAAGAGCTTCGTTGTTTCTAATACTCTAGAATTAATTTACCTTTTATTTCAATCATCTTAAAACTTTTTTTTAATAATCTTAATGAATTTAAATCGATTTGAAATATTTAATTCCTATCGTTTGCATCGTATCGCCAAGAAAGAAAAAAAGCTTGGTTACAAGAAATATTCTTTCAGGCAATAGCTCGTACAGTCGACAGCAAGTCAGTGTACCCAAATTTGTAAAATTTTACCAATCGAACATTAACCTTCCACTAGTGTCATAAGGTTGAAAATCGATCGCAGTTTGACAGATTTGGGTAAACTGACTTGCTGTTGACTGTACTAGATATTTCTTGCTTAAATCTATTAATATTGGCATGGTTAAGGCTAAGTTGGGGTCGTGCTAAGTTTGACATGCGATTCCGATGTCTCAATAAACTTAGATTAACCTCGGGCACGGATATTCTCGTGTATGTTGGTATTTCTGAAAACTAATTTAGTGGCTAACATGACTTTTGTTATAATGAGAATAAATAATAAAAGATTGTTTTATGTTAAGAATGAGTGTGTTGACTTAGTTAAAATTGTGATTTTAATTAGTCCGTCTTTATTAGCAAAAAATATAGCATACATATTTTTACAAAACATTCAAATCTTACTAAGATATAATGCAATAAAGGTTTAAGTGGGGTTTGTGACGTTACGTTGGAGTATTTGAACCTTAAAAATACTAACAAGTTACTCGTCCCGTGAATCAGTGATTGTTTACAGTTGTGTCTATATCGCCATCGTGGGGAGTGGGTTAGACTGCAACTGTCGGCCCCGTCGGTCTATAGATGGCTGTCCATCCATTTCACAGCCACATGACCAGTCACTCCATGTGACATTTTTGTATTCAGCTGTGTCCAGTTAAAATGGCGGTTTGCACATAGTTGACGTGGTAGTTAGTGTAGGGGAGACCGGGGACAAACGTAACGGCGGGTTGAAAGTAACAAAGGCTCTGTAGATTTATCCAATAAGCGAAAATCGCTGTGCCCCCGTCAGACGATAGCCGGGGGCGATCCTCTTAATTTCATTCAGTCGCCGCGTGCGCCACGCGCTTTTAGGCTGAGTGACAGGACAATAAGTGTTTTCACAAACCAAAAGTCAGTTTTTCGACGTTTTCTTATTTAGCATTTACGTAGTCTTAAAAGGATGCTAGGATTCTGAATGTTTGGATATCTCTTTTTGATTAGAGTGATTGTACATTGCTTAAACTCATATTTGAGTAGCACGTTCCGTTTTAAGGTTCTGTTGCACTTTTTGTCAAAAATGTGGTCGGGTATGAAAGTAACATAGCCCTGTGGGTACAAAAGTAACATGTTACTTTAGATTCTTTCATTTTTACTATTTTTTTTTAATCTCCACTCATTCTAAAAAGTGCTCCTTTTACGAATTGCACCAATTAAGAAGTGTACCAGTTGCTAAGTTCACCATTTGAGCATGGTTTATAAGTTGAGTAGTGCACCAAGTGCGTCAAACCCCATGCAACCTTAATGATTAAAGCTACACAAAAATCATGTATGACGAAAATGTTCCTCTTAAAATAATATAAAAAATATCCCACGAGAACATATGTCTATCTTTTATGGTTGACTCACAATAACACGTGTAATTCCCGATAGCTTAGCAGTTCTAAGCTTTCTGATTTTATTTGTCTACTCTTACGTTTATAATATTCTCAGTCATCGCTAATTAAAATAGTTAACATTATTAACTATCCATTAGCGTATAGTACAATACTGTATTTATTAGCAGACCCTACGTCTTGTTACTTTCGACCCACAACGTGTTACTTTCGACCTGCCTATGTGGTCGAAAGTAACGACTGACAACTATTTTTTAAATAACTGTTTTCCCTATAAAACACATCACAATATAATAAATCGAGTTACTAGTCTAAAGAACATGAACTGAATTTATACATGGTTATATTGATTTTATGATAACAGTAATACCCGGCCAGAAATGAAGGTAGAAGTACAAAGTGTTACGTTCGTCCCCGGTCTCCCCTATCTGCGCCGCAAGGGTGGCTTTGACTCCCGCGTAAGTCTAACATTTGTGTAAAATAAACTTGTTTGATATAGTCTGGCTGTTTCTATGTATAAATGAAAGAATTGAATACTTAAGAAATATTCACACGAATTTAGTTCATAAGTGCATTTTTTTATCAGTTGTTTAGTGCCCGTAGTGCAAACCCTGCTTAACTTGGGACACAATGTAGTGAACAATGAAAGAAAATGTATACCCATATATTATGAACAGTATCTTAGATACCTAAATGAATACAAATATACAAAAAGGTAATCAAACGAATCAGCACTTAGCTTAACACATAATCAGTAGAATCGCAATACATACCTATATCTATATAACATAAGTACGTATATCTGAACGTACTAAACACGTGTGACATCCAGATATCTGTATTGAAATTACCTCTATTCATAGGGGAATGCTTTAGCGGAGCTCTAGTTAATTAGCTGTTTTGTATTGGCACTGATGGCGAATCAACATTGAGCTTCCGTGGTATGAAATGTTTATTATAAGAGGATTATTTGCTGTTTATAAGGATTACTGTCGTGGTTTGATAGTGATGTGAATTTTGTTTATTTGCATCGATGTTTTTTTTTTGTAAATTATATAGCTTAGGGTTAGGGTTTTTTTTTATAAGTGAGTGTTCACCTTTTAAATCCAATTTAGCTATCGAAAAGTGTGTTGCTCTTATACATTTTCAGTAATACTGTTATGAAAATATGTTTTTTCTTTAGCCTTTTGTTTGGCTATTTTTTTTTGTTACAGAACCTTATGTCGAGATGTTGATCAAAATATTTAAGACAATGTTATATTCCTATTAATCTATATAAATATCCCGAAGTACCTAAAATACAGACCAAAGAACAAATATTTTCTCCATTTTTTTGTTTGACCCAAAAAGTACGTAATCCGAACGAAATTAAAAATTAATTGGACTTCAGTGACTTATTAAGCGAAATATTAATTTAATATTAAACAAATAAAGTGCAGACGTTACCTTAAGCATATAACATTTTCAAAGAAATTAAGTTATTTTATTTGCCATTCTTTTGTGAATATAAAAGAAAATAAAATTCTTTTATATTCCCCTGTTGACAAGAAATGAATTATTGCTATAAATGCAAGCACTGTTGTTTCCAAGAAAGCTTTTGAGAACAACAATATTTTGGATACGGTTTTTAAATAGTCATTCTTAGAAATAGTTTTCAATAAATAAATACTTAAATAAAAATTTCGCTGTACATACCTTATCGATAATCCATAAACAAACACCGCTGGTACCAATACATCGAACAAACGTATAATTTATTCAAATCCCTCCACTTAAACCAGAAAGCGAAGAGCGACACAAGTAAACGACAAACGTACTCATATAATCCTCAACCTCGAAAAGTCTTTCATTCAAAAATCCTATAAACTCCACAGGCTTGATTCCAAATTGATTTGCGTGGAACAAAGAGGTCTCGAGCCACAGAAATGAAAATACGATTTGGGTACAACCAGATAGCAATTTGTTGCGGCACCATCTGATCTATTGGAAATTTGAATGGGTTCCCGCCGGTAATACACTCAACTCAATTGTTTCGTCAATACAACAAAGGATTTATTATACGTTCGCCAAAGAGATTCTGGCTGTTGCCGCAATGTGTGCGTATTTTATCCATAGACCATTTAACCTCACGACTCGGTTCGCATTATTTCCCTTTGTCATTGGGGTGTTCTCACAATCTTGTTTGCTGATGTATTCGCTGTGATAGTGTGAGTGTGTCTGAACTTTTCTTCTACTCACGTGTGTGGCTAAAAAGCTAAAGTCAGTCACCCAATTCTTTAAGCTTTCAATATTATTATTTCATAAGATGGTAAATGTTATCTAGGAACTCCTTACAGTTGACAGATAACCCCTTTCATTATGCATAACAATTTACTAAAATGTATGTTCAATTATATGGAGCCTAGATTCCCGTAATTCACGAGTGGTCGTATAGTCCGCGAATATGTATTAATGCAAATGTGAACAATTGAACAAGCTTCCACTAATTATTTGTATGCGTCCGGGTTTCACTGAATGCGTTAATTAATTAAATCTATGCATTAGGGATGTTGTACACTTAAATGTACAACGCAATGTTACCATCGAAACAGCAATGCGATTCATAATAATATCAATTTCTTCTTTGGTGTATAAAATTTACCCCATCGTTTCCCTGATTTAATTAAATTATTGTCAGATAATAATAGGATACGAGTCTTCCTTGAATCCTTTTATTGAAGTTGCTGGCACTGGCATTTTGTAAACCACCGGTCTCGTTCACTCAATTCGCTTTTTTGACCTTTAGTACGAAGTATCATAGATCTATGACCCTAAGTCAACTTCAAGTCAATGCTTAAAAGAGAACCCAATAAACAAAGTAACTCACTTTTCTGAAGATAATATATAGACAAGCAATTTCCAATAAATAGTCCACTTGAGACTAAAGTTGATTAAAATCACAAAATAATTAAATAGTAGATAGGCAGTCAAGTGCCGATAGTTTTAATCAAATATCTGTAAACAACACAAATAAAGCACTTTAATTGAAATCGAAATTCTTTGAGTGGTTTTCTAATATATGGCTGAATTAAGTAAATTGTTGTTTCAGTATTTATTTAACATATATTTTTTTACATATACAATTAGATTGTTTAGATAATGTTCCATTGAAAATAGATGCAAAAACATCGATGCTTCATAGCTCACATTTTTTATTTATACTTAATCCTTACTTAAATTAAACTGGTTGTATCAGAAACAATATTTAATGCTACCTATTTTTCATCAAAAAGCTAACTAAACGTTTCCTTCAATACTGCGATCAAACTGGTAATTCATCAATCTACGTCTAAAATATGTCAGATTAAATCCAACGATTATGTCCTCGAACCATTAATAGCGAAAATAAAATACAAAATGAAATCATATAAAGCAGTAAAACTTCCACGTAAGCATTAATCTGAGGAGGCAATATTCTGACCAGAAAATAAATATAGCTTAGTCACCCTAGTAGAACTAGGTCCAATATAATTTGCGTTCCCCATTGTTAGTCAAGTATAGTGTATTGCAGTAACTAGAGAAGGCTAGTGCATTCAATAGCTCTGCAAATTTGCTTCCGTCGGACTGTAAGTATGATAAAATGCACACTCAAGGCGAATGAAGTCACTACACTATTATGCTGGCTTGCTTTATTAGGAAGCTAGATAAATAGGCAACTACAGTGATATACGTCTTTACTGCTTGACGGCAGAACATTGAATGGGGCTTTGTTTACGAGAGTGGCTGCTTTTGTTATTTATGTTGTAGTGACATGGAAATTCAAAATAAAAAAGTAAATTGAGAAGAGAAGGCTTTGAAATTTTTAAATGATTTTTCAGGAAACCTTTGTAAGTTATAAGTTATTTACTGAATATTTTTGTACTATTTTAGCTTACGCTTTATTATATCCCAGTGCAAATAATATTCACGCAGTCTTCACAAATATTTATTTTTATAATATTTTGTTTAACATTTATACATTACTTACGTTATTGACTTCTAAGAATTTCAGAATATAGGAATGTTCTCGATCAGGAAATCTTTTATAGTCCCTCAGATATTGAAATCAAGGCTTCAAAGATCACAAAGCGTACTTGTTAAGATATCTCGAACAAATAAAGCCAATGAACCGACAATAAAAGAGTACAAAGGACAGAACTTAATTGAGCATCCTCGTACAAATTGAAATAATCAAAATTCAGAAAGAGTGACGAAAAAATGTTTTACAAACGGTGAATGTTTTACAAATTTTATATTATTCATATTCCAATACCGAAGACTACAGGGCAATTTAATGTTACTCTTCTTCCTCATAATTTCCGCGTACCTTTCCATTTTACATTGGAATATTTTGAAAAAAGTCATTTCGAGAGGATCAAAGTTTTCCAATAAGCTTAAGAGCCTACTGTAAACGGTGTTATGGGCCGGCATTATTATGGAGTGGCTCATTAATAGGGAACGGTATGCATGAGTTACGAAATTCTTTAGATAATTTTCATTCGGCATTTTAAATGGCTTTATAATGCTGCTGTGAATTGGTTCGTTGGAGCGTATTGTTGCTGTGGAATAATGGAATTATTTTATTATGTGTTATGACCACGTATTTTATATCAAAACATTTACTTACAGCCAGACATATGAGTCTTAAAATATCTTAGACACCATTAAATCGTTATAATTTTGACAGATTTAAATAGTCTAAATAACAGAGACGGTCGTGATGGAATTCTAGCTATAAATAGCGATCCATCAATCAGGAATTTACACTAAAATACTCTCAACATTTTCTGCTATTCAAGCAATTTATGATAAACCGTCTCTATAAAACATTGCTCTGACATTTCAAAAATGACTTGAAAATCTTTTCTGATAAACTAGGTCCTCTATCTAAGTCCTAAAAACAGATATTTGAGTTGGACCACAACGGTTTTTTGCACTCTTCCATTATACTCATTTCTTAGTCGTAAAACATTTTGAAACGAGCTGAGTACGCTATGTTCCATCTTCCTTCACCGCTGACTGGCTATAAGACAAAGTGTGTTTTTAAAAACTTCAGTCCGTCTTACGAGGCTGGAGATAAAACGCAACTTCTGTTGTGGTGTGACCGAGTTACTCCGGCAAGACAAAAGTATGCTTCGTGGGACTTTATCTCTGCATCTACATGCAAACTAGACTAAGAAAGCTATGCATTTCTAAATTAAAATAAGACTTCTTTGAGTTTTTATTGTACGTTGCGACAAAGGTTGGGTTTTTATTGTGCATTTACAAAGAGAATTTACAGAAAGACAATTTTACTTAAGCAATATTCAAATTTTCTTTATGAATTTACTTCAAAATAATGTATAGTTCTTTCTCGAATTTCATTTTTTTTTTAAGGATTTTTTATACCAGAAAATATTCAAGATTTTATAAAAAAATAACGTGGATTCGATGCGGTTGCTGCTTTCCTGCATCTCACGTGAGCTAAAATATGCACACGTATCTATGTTGCACACAACCATGTCGCCAAGTATCACAATCTACTGAAATAACGAAATGGAGAAAAAATAGACCATAAAGAAAAAAAATATAATCTCTGTAAATTTTAAAATAAGTTGTTGAAGCCATTATTTGACATAACGGTTTCTTACTAAGTTTAAACTCGGGTTACAATTTGATAGCTCTGTCGTACCCTTCACAAGCATACGAGTAGATAAGTGTACTTCAAACTATTATCTACAAACTTAGAAGTAAGTACGGAGCAGGATGTTAGTGAGTTAGTAAGACAAATCAATAACTTCTAAGTCTGGTTCTAACAACATGTTACAGATATGAAACACCCCGAAGCAGTGTTTCGAAAATTTTGAAAGTTCTAACAAAGACGAAGCTTCAGCCCTAATACCTATGTTGGTTTCTAAAACTAAATCTGAGTATTGTATAACACATAATGTAAGTCGTTGTAGACGTATTCAATCAAAATGTTAATACTACAAAAAAACACTGAAAGAGCCTAAGGGAAAATCTACAAAAAATATCTTATTCAAAATAAAAATATTATAAAAAATATCTTCTTCTCTAAACTCATATATAATAACTGATTTTATATTACAATTAATTTAAAATACGCCTGAGCAATATTACTTACAATATACTATGCGATATTATTTGTTTCAGTTGTACCGCCAATAATAAGCCACACGAAATACAATATATTAACGTTAATTTATTGCGCCATATAGGAATAACAAAATCTCTTTTTACATTACTGCTGAAATATGTAGGCATTTATTTTCGCTTAGTGAAAACATTCAAATATCATTCTGGACAGGATGCCGGAAAATATTAGAGAGAAGAAAAATATTTATTTCATTCTTTATTATTCCGCTGTATTGGGCTAAAACAAGGGTTTTAAAATTACGGAACACAGAGATAAGGCAGTTTTTCTTCCTATAATAAAATTGGAGGGATTCACCGGATGCCTCGTTTGTAATATTTGCAATGGCGCATAGCTTTTGTTTTTTATTCATTTTTGCGTCCCCATTTTCGGAAATTGCTACGACATTTTAAATTTAATTTTGCTGTTAGAGCGGAAACTCTTTCTTTTATTTTTATTTCTAATTAAGGTCGTCTATAACACATTGCTGTAATATTATATCCAAACTAGCCGTTTTCCCGCGGTTTCACTCGCATCCCGAGGGAATTACTGCCCGTACCCGGATAAAATATAGCCTATGTCACTTGTGGATAATGTAGCTTTCGAATGGTGAAAGAATTTTTAAAATCGGTTCAGAAGTTTTTGAGCCTATTCATTACAACCAAACAAACAAACAAAGTTCCTCTTTATAATATTAGTATAGATAATATACATTATAGCTACACGTTTAAATTAAATGCGATATTTTCAATGGGCTGTTAAGTTGTCATATCCATTTGTCGAGTCCTATTAATTCTCCGAAGTCATTGTGTAGAGAGAAACAATAAAAACGTACAAAATAAATAAAACTGTCATGGTTCAAGCATTACTTACATTCAACCCGTGAAAGTCTTAACGTTATACTTGGAAAATCTCAACAGAAAAAACAACTTATTTTTCTCCTTAATCAAGTGGAGTGGCGCGCACAATTTTCGTATTATTCGAGATCGAGGTTTTCATTCTCATTTGGTATTTTTCCGACTTTGAGAGCTAGGTAAATTTACCTTCGACTAATTCTCTTTTAAATCTGACGAATGAAGTATTAAAACTACAGCTTGGTTTGTAAAAGTCTGCGTCAAATAAAAGAGCTAAGTCAATGATATGGGTTCGACATGGCCGGATGAAATTTTTATATGTTCTGATTACAGAGATTTGTGTACGTATCAGTGAATTATTCTGATTCTAATATGAATTTAATTGTTACTTACGTAGTTTGTTAAATTTATGACCATACTTATATGCAAAAGTAACTCTTTCTTTTCTGTCAGTCGCGTTTTCATGAACAAAACTACTGAATCGACTTAGATGGAAGGTTCACAAAAAGAGAACTTGACTAAAGGACATGGGGGTATTTTTTCTTCGGGTGCTGGAAGTAGTTCCCACGAAGCGTGAGTAGATTTGCGGGGAATGGCTAGTTGATTCTATATTTTTGTATATTAGGTCTAAATTGTAAATTAATATACGTATCTTCGGATGACACTTCCTAACCAGTTAACTTTGCCAATATTATCCATCATCTGCCTAGCCTTTTCCCAACTATGTTGGGGTCGGCTTCCAGTCTAACCGGATGCAGCTGAGAACGAGTGTTTTACATGGAGCGACTGCCTGTCAGACCTCCATAACCCAGATACCCGGGTAACCTGGTACCCCTTGGTANGTCGGCTACCAGTCTAAAAGGATGCAGCTGAGAACCAGTGTTTTACATGGAGCGACTGCCCATCTGACCACCACAATCCAGTTACCTAGGCAAGCTGATACCCATTGGTAAGACAGATTGTCAGACTTTCTGGCTTCTGACTATCCGACTGCCACAGTTGGTCCAATGACAGCCGGAATCCACCAGTTTATCATGCCTTCCGAAACACAGAAGAACTCGTTGACAAGATGGTCACCCATCCACGGACCGACCGTGCCAAGCGTTGTTTAACTTTATGATCGATCGATCCGCGCGGCTTTGACTTAGCCACGAGCTCTTGCCAATATTAACCATCTGATGTTTTTCAGCCCATTCCATCTGGTAATATCAGTGTAATTTACACAGTTATATGCTCTGTCCACTGAGCGTATAACGTCACTGAGATAGGCTAGTTACAAACCAGACCAATACCTGTGGTTAACAGTTGCCTGATGATAATGGACTTGCGTTGATCACTGACTACGTATAATAGCTTAATTTTGAATACAATAATGGGATTGGACTATGTAGCTTGCTGTATGCGTAAGTGTATTGAATATCTTTGAGAGATATTTCATAGAAACATGTTCCTATATTATACAACTAGCTTCTGCCAGAGATTACACCCGCGTCCCGTGGGCTATCTAACACTGAAATAATTTTTCAAATCGAACTAGTAGTTCCTGAGATTAGCGCGTTCAAACAAACAAACTCTTCAGCTTTATAATATTAATATAGATAAATGATAATGATAATTATTGTAATGAAATACCAAAGTCCGAAAAAAAATACCTTAATCAGTGAAATATTAGGTTATTATTTTGTCTAATAAGATTCGAAAATTATGAAAGATAAATTGTCTGTTTATAATAATGCATGGAAAATAAACATGGATGTAACGATCGGTTACACCGCTGCAACTATCTAGTTGGGTGATCTCACAACATAGTTGGAATATCTATAAACAACAAAATTTCATAAACGGCTCTAATAAGTTATGTATGAAATTACCATTTTTAATACCATGGCATAACAATTAATTCTTATAATTACAATAGACGCCCACTATCCTTGACAAAAGATCTAAATACTTCAAGCGGCCCTGACCTTAATTCTATTTAAGTTTAAATTACAAATACAAACAAGTTGTTGTATTATTTAAATCCAGATAATTAACGAAGCTTCTACAAAACAGTTCACCGAAGCATTACTAAATAATATGATTAAATTAATACACTTTCCTTCTCTGTAATAAGTTTGCTAAGCGACCGGGAGTCATGAATTTTATATCTCAATACTAAAACAATTGCGTACCTACGGGTTAGGTTAATCTTGTTAATCCAGTCTTCTAAATAAATTATGCTAATGGGATTATGGTAAGCTTGCGTTTTCCTGTGTGTTTGCCCGTACAGAAGTTTATAAAGAGTCACAATGCAAACACATATATGTAAAAGTTTCCTAAGGTAGATAATCGGTGGTCATCATCTGTGTGACCTATACATATAAATGTGTTCATTTATTTTTCGATAATATTGATCATCTTAATAAGACATTCAGTTTAGATTATTCTTCTTAGTTAGGAAAAAAAAAACAGTATTTTTACTTGCTAATTCGTTCTTCTACAATAGTACTATAAAACAAATTGGATTCTAGTTTAAAAACCACGCTAAAACTTCGCTTAAGAAAAAAAACAGACTAACAAACAGCTGTTACTATTGTACAATTTTACTTTCAAGACTAAAAACTAGAAGCCGGGAATACTTGTCTTTAACAATAATCTCAAGCAATTTGGCATGATTCCACTCGAAACTCTTATTTGTTATTTAGACGTCTAATTTATCTTCCTCTTAATTACTCTGTGACAAAACAAAGTATTCATATTATAATTCGTAAGTATTTTATGAGAGCTGAATCGTTTTGTATTTGAATAACGAAATAAAACACCCCCTTTGTTTGGAAGTTTAAATCTGCATAATTTTAGCCGTTATTGTTTTCAGGTAAATTATATCACTTGGTATTAAAAATAATTTACTGTAATCATTTATTATGAAGATAATTCTGCTTGAATTTACTTTTGTTTGTAGTAGATGCGGAGTCAATTCATCATAATGAAAGTCTACTCTTTTGTTTAATAAATGATCCTTCAAGCCTTCTTATAACTAATATTTTTTAATATATATTTCTACATCGTTAATTTGCCTATATGTTTTTACAAACACATAGATTCTATATAGACTTTTTTTATCTTCACTTAAAAACTGGTGGTGGCAACGCGATAGTTTTCTTCCCAACTCATATATATTTTCATCAGACCCCCTAACGTGTCCAGTATTTTATATATTAGATTTACGTGCCAATAATATCACATTGAGGATTTCAGAACCTCCATTGTAGTCCATTGGCTCGGTTCGCACAAATCTTCGAGGTTCACAACACTACAATGGGCATTCCAATATAAATTTATATCCCCTATCCGAGTGCATTCCATAAAGAGATACATATCGATATGCTTCACGGTATGCGGAAAAATATTTCGAATGGCAACACAAAGCTGAGCACGACTGTACTGAAAAGGATTATATACGAATAGATTTTTAAAATGCTTGCAGTTTAGTGCCCTGGGACAGTCTTGTTCGGTTTGCTTGTATTGCATAAATCAGATTGTACGGTTATGAACAGTGGGCATAAGTGGAAAGTCACATTGCTAAAAATTTATGAAGTGTTAACACGCAGGTTTCTGGACATTAACTTATTTTTATACGAGGAAAGTGCACTTGTAAGTTTGCATCTTCTTGTAAGAACAATAAAAGTTTAATGCCTTCTTTTCTTACTTCAAACAAGCATCAAAATGTCAGTGCAACGGAACAATAATCTCTACTATATACGTAGATATTCAGTAAATAGGTATCTATGCATGAAACATCATTTTCAAAATTAAATATTCACTGTGACAATTGTTCTAAGATTCAATTGCTGGGTTGGCCTTAATAATATAGCGGCAAACTAATTATATATTGCCACTTTAATTACTGTAGTACTCTTGGTGGCAAGATATATTCGTTCCGCCTGGCTAGATACTACCCTCGCATTTAAGTCCGGCGCCAAGGAGTTCTGTGTTCGGTCTTATGTAGATGAACGTAGCTAAGGAGGTATATACTCTATTGTCTAACGCTATAATATATTTTATGTATACTTAGTAGACTTGTTCAGTAAATGGGACTTACAAGAAATCTTTGTCAAGTAGAACACTACATATTTAGCCCTGGCTGGCGACCTTAAAAATAAGGCACTCCATAGGAAAGACCTACGAGGAATTTTAAATAAACAATTATTTTTCTAGCTTTGAGTAGGTAAAGCATGCTTTTAACTACAAAAAATATCTATCTCTAAAAAGCTACGTGCAGAGATGTGCGCCATGACTACCTACAAACATTTTGTCAGTTAATTTCCGCCGCAATTTTTGTGGGTCGAATATTATTGAGTTCAATTTCTCTAGGGTTTATTTTATCAAAATAACTGGTTTACACAGACAGATGAATAAGGAGTCGCGGTTGCAGCAATAGGTTTCGCTTTCATAAAAGCATAACTGAATAATTTTCATTTTGGTTTTAATAAGCCAACGAAAATATTTATTTAAATTCCACTGGGTCTTTAGGGTTCCGTACCCAAAGGGTAAAACGGGACCCCATTAATAAGACTACGTTGTCTGTTTGTCTGTCTGTCTGTCTCCAGGCTGTATCTCATAAGCCGTGATAGCTAGAAAGCCGAAATTTTCATAAATTATGTACACTCTTATAACAACAAATACTAAAAATGATAAAAAAAAAATATTAAGGTGGGTCCTCATACAATAAACGTATGAAACCGCAAATTATAACTTTGTTATTCATATATTTCTATGAAAAACAAAGTTATTTTTTGCTGTCCCAAAAATGATTGTATTTTGGCTAGTTGTAGGTAATAAATACGTTCATTTTTCATAGATAATGGTACAGAACCCTCAGTGTGCGAGTCCACCTCGCACTTGGCCGATTTTTTATATATTTTATTCATTTAAAATAAGGAACCTAAGTAGGCGTTTTAATTAGGTTAGGTATTAGTAAAGCTCGTTTAGAATGATAAATATGCTGCTGAATAGATCCCGGGCAAAAAGTAATTTATTACTTCAAATTTATTCTTAGAATATTACTACTTGCCTTTATTTTCCTAGGTAAAAATAAGTGTAAACAAGAACTTTATTTTTAAACGGAATTATTTTTGTACATATAACTGTGGCGGTACTATCGTACTGGTCGCTTCGGGTGAATATATTCGTCTTTATGTGTCGTGTCGCATTGGATGATTTTTCATGAGAACATGGAGTATGTCGGCAAGTGCTTTTAAATAAACTAACATAAAAGCCGCGATCTCGATACGTAGTTCGGAGGAAGCAATTGAATACTGCAAGCGCACGGGATGGCGCCGCAACGAGATGCAATATCTACCGCATCCAGTGTACTTTGTATTCATATGTCAAGTCTTTGCAGTTGAATTTATTTTTTAGTACAAAAGTGTTTAAAAATATTGTAACGAACACTATCAAAAATAATTTTTAATACCTACTATTTTCAAGTCAATATTTTCACATTTTTAAGTAATGTAGTATTCACTCAAGCTGTTGCCCAATTTTCATTTTCCAAGACCAATTTTCAAATTCAAGTACCAACTATGAAAGCGTCTAATTATTTTTTTTATAATTAAATATGTATAACATACCCAATTGCAATTCCTCAGAGACTAATATATTTAAATAAGGAATACCTTCTTATACCTAAAAAAATATATTTTTTGACCTTGAACCAAAATTCAAACTTGATATCAAATTATCCTCTAATAATAGATCCCAACAAATTAAAGTCGTGCAAAGTTCCGGAACGTAAAAGTCAAATTTCGTTAGAGTCAATTAACGAACTCAATTACTAGGCACAATTAACTGAATTACTTTACAACTAGAACTGGTGAAAACGTCTTCACACGTATAGTGAGGACGCTTCGTTTTACGCTAGTCTCACACTTGCTTTGTGTGTCTTGTAACTAATTAGCATGAACTGCTAGTTTCGCATCATTTAGGAGTAATTTTAAACTTGCATTCAAAATACTTGGGTATTTATTGTTAGATAGAAATGGACATTAGTAGCGCTGATGTACACGAAATACAATTGATTTTCTTTTACCTTATAATTACTGGCGTAATCTAGAAAAATGATCTATCATTTTTCGAAATTCAGAAGGGGGGTGTTTATTGTACATACACATATAGTGGTTTCCAAGCCGATCTTATTGTTTTTATTATTATTTTGATATAACAATTACAAACACATTGAATTGGTATCTAACGTATTTTATGGAAATTATTCCGTTCTACTTCAGAAATATTTGAAAGAATATTTAAGATTTAGCCATATAAATTATTGCTTTCCACATCCTCAAGCCTTTACAGGAAAATGGGGAGACCTTTGGTGTTACCATAACAATAAAAATCCGTTAGTCCCAAAAAATATACAGCTACGGGTGGGGAATCCAACAAAACCGCGTCTACTTTATATTTTTAGGGTCTTGCAACCATAGTAAGTTTAATCACCTACGCAGTATTTTTTGGTAGGAATTTATTACCACGCATGGTCGTTCGGGCAATTAAGAGTGCGGAGTCAGCCACTCGACCCCTATGAGGGCGCCTTGACACCCGCAAAAAATACTTTGTGGAGTCAGCGGATGTGGCCGGCAGCCATGGGTATTTTTGCTACTTTAGCTTGGGTACATCATTATTTTTTAATGTACTTAGTCAAATGGCTGAGATGGACAAAATTTGGGGGAAAGCTGGCGAATTTTCCTGGTAAGTGACGGTAAATACATAGGGTTTTCAAAAAATAATGTTGTTTTATAAATTCTGTATCTCTCGGGAAATGGATAGGTTACTTAGCTAGGCTTTCGTGTCATAAGGGATTATGAAATTGGAAAAAAATACATAGTTTGGTATTAAAACGTGACATGAAAAACCTGAATTAGACGTTTAAAAATTACCTTTTTTGCTTTGTCAAATTTCTTCCTCCAAAGGCTTTTATTACTATTTTACCCAAGGCTTACCTTACGCCTTTTTATAAGCATTTATTAGGGGTACATGAAGAAACTCCTACATTATTCGTGTCCATTAGAGGGTTAGATATTAGACAAAAATGTTGTGAAAAAAATGCTTTCATCGGTCGAAGAACCTTTTTTACATGTTGGAGTATGTTATCTAGATCAATCTCTCCTAAAAAGAAAAGGTTTCTTTTTTAGGGAAGGATAGATCGGTATCTTTTTCAGTTGCTTTCTAATATCATCAGAATGTATAATGTCTATATAAATATAAGTCAGCAAAGATGAATGAAGATGCACTCAGACTATTACTGACGAGACTTCATATACAAAAAAGGCTTCATAATTTATTTATTGTTTTTATGGTACAGTTTAAATACATCTCTTAAAAAAACATACTTTTGTAATGGTATTATTATTACGATGGCACAGTATCATTTGGAATTTCATTTTCACGAAACAACGCGCTTGTATACAGAGTGTGCATATATGGTACGAAATAATACAACGTTTTGAATCAAGGGCGGTAGGTAAACGGCAAATCTCGCCTCAGAGTTTGTCGGCAGGAAATTAAAGTTCAGGATTTCAACCGCACGCGGTACCGAACATCAACTTTTTTTATAAAATATTTAAAAAGTCGAGCTCACCTTTTACTCAGATGTTACCTACATTTTGCTTTTTTTTGTTTGCAGATTTTCTCATGAAAACTCGGTTGCCTTAAACGGCTGGTTATTATTCTTACGACCCGTTTTTTAAGCGGAAAATGTACGGAGTGGAGGTACTGGTCGTTTTCAGAAAGATTTTTTTTTTTTGGCCGAGGGTTTATTTGTGAGTATATTCATATCTGCAAAGGGCAAAATTGAGTTCACGCTTACTAAAACTACCATAAACTTTGTGAGTTGTCAGACACATGTTTCGATAGTGAAATAGAATAGGGCCTCATTTCTAAGAAGCAACTAGGGATTATACGTGTAGCAGAATTCTGTGGAATGGACGGTAGCGACAAGTTAATGTAATCTCATAATCCCTTTTGGTCCTGAGCTTTCTAATGAGGAAGTGTCCAGTTCCCTTGAAAAGGACACCAGAATTGATCATGTTACTTAATCCACATTCATTTGAAGTTTGATTAATGTTCGTTTACAAATAAACATTTATTTATTTCAAATAAACTGAGGACAGATTAATTCATCCCCGGAAGGGCCCCATGTTATATGACAACAATAAAGGAAATTTCAAATTGTACATTAATCATACGGTATAACGTTACAAATTTGTCATGCCACGGTTGGCGGTATTGCGATGCGGGGCAATAATTAATGAACCCATCCTGAAACAAGTAATTAGGGAGCGATATTTTTTATCCTCGTATGGGAGTTTGCTACCCCTGCAATATGGCGGCTGATGCCACATCTTGTCTACGACGCGTTCATTTACATAAACAGACAATCAGAATAACAAAAGACGCTCTGATGAAAACTCATTGTCATAATTTTTCGCTGTCTGCGTGCCAGAATATTGCTGACGTGAATTAAAACAAAGCGAGTAATATATCCAATATAAATACTCTGCATATTAACTGAATGTTACGCGTGAATGGCATTTTGTTATAATAGATTGTTAAATGGATTTAGTTGCCACTTTATCAAAAAATATTTGTGTGTTGTATGGTTATTGGTATAAATATTTTCGATACACGTATGGCTGTTATTCGAAATATTTCATTGTGAAGCCATTCTATAAATACACGGAAGCTCTCACATCAATAAATTGAATGATAGCTGGCATGTTATTACGAAAAGTTAATGGAGTTTGTTCATTTTCCAATAAATTTCTCCGGTGGGTGTATTAATTATTGAATGACTCAGGTTCGGGACCATATGTCACGCCGATAGCCAATTAGCGTCGCGAACATTAACCCTACACGTTGCGAATAAAACCCACTTTTTGATAAAACTTCATTTAAATTTTAATGAATACTCGAAATTCATGAACGAGGAAATTTTACCTTGCTCAATTGGACTGGTCATGAAAAGTCCTTCATAGTAATTAGAGAAGAGAGAATATTAATTGAGTGTAATTTACAAACAGCTTTTAAAAATATATTCATATTTACTTGAAATCGCTTTTATTTATAAAAATGTTGCTTAAATTAATGCAAGCCTGAATGACATTTAAATATTTATAGAATGTTTTTAAAATCGTTTCATCCTTATCTTATTTACAACGTTTTCAAATATTAAAGCTTCTTCTTCCCTCAATTGTAAATTATAATTAAACACAGTGACTTCCTCATAAATAAAGGAACAATTACTCATATTCATATAGGAGACAAGGCATACAAATTACGTTAGCGCTAAAGCCAGGTTTTACTGAAACGCCACAGCTGATGAAGGCATCCCCGCGCTTACTGTGTAAGCTGACAGTGGGATTAAAGACGAGCGCGAGGTAGAGCAACTTACCAACAATCCTATTTGCGAATGCGCTGTTTCAAGAACAACACATTACATTTAACGAACACAGATACACGGGACAGGAAAACATATACATAGTACTTCAAAATTAATGTTAGTTTCCATAACTTTAAAATCACATTGCAGAATTTCTGAGAAATTAAAAAATGTTTTCAACTTTCATCAGAAGTGATTTTAAAATACTGAACTCAGGAACATGTCTCCCTTAAAATTCAAATATCAATTGCATTAAAATTATAACGGTTACAACTTTCAACTTTTTAAAAATAATACATCGAGTGCCAGTAAGTATTCAATTGCAAAAATACGTCCTATTCCATATCATATTTTGAAACTTATAAATTACTGACTAACAATAATCAACTCTTTTAGAATATACCTAAAAGAAATAAAAGGCAAAAAGTAGGGACTCCTTAGCTTCTTAATTTGCTTAGTTATAAAATGTTTTAATTGGGTCGTAATGTGCTGCCCAAATAGAACCTTGAGGACTTAAACAGTCCATTTTGGGACCTAATTTCTATGTAAGTAGTTTTCTTAGTATGAAAATAGAACGAAAAATAATACATGTAGCTGATTTCGTATACCTAACACAATTTCTAGAATAGAATTAATTCATCACGAAGGAACATTACAGCGAGACACCGGAATATAATTCTTCAAACATGCCACAATGAAATGTCATCTGTATGTGTTACGTCACATTATTGTATAACGTAAATCCTCTAAACACGAATTACGCATTACGTCATCAGATAAGACATACCTACGGTTAAATATTAAAACCCTTCACATTGTCCCAAAACCTCGCAACAGCTAATTATGTTGGAAATTGTTGGGTGCTATTGGATTTTAGGCTTTATTGTAATGTAGTAAGGGTCATAAGTGTTGTGTATAGGAGTTCTTCATGCGAAACGAAAGCTCGCGACATAATTGCGACTGAACCCGGAAGTTAATTGCGTGTTCGTTGTCAAGCCGCGGGTTGGGATGATTCAAGGCTCAGATCATAGAAATAAGGGAGATAAGACGTGAAGGCTTTTCATACATCCGTTATTGTATATCCCGGAATTGTGAGATAAAAACGTATTGTATTTTTATTATGATAAGCTCGGAAATGTAGTGTAATTATATTGTTATTGGCCTTTTCTTTGTTTTTCGATTTGGTTTTTAGATTGATAATAATATACCTACATAAGAAACATTTTCTCCTTTATTTGAGCCATTTGCGCTGTTCATATAAGTAACAAAAAAATGAAGGAGTAGATTTTCCTTTTTATATTAGTGTTTACCAGGTGTTTCCTATAGTTTCACCCGCGTCCCAGGGGAACTTCTTCCAGTGTGTGGACAAAACATAGCCTTTGTAACTGGGGAATAGTAGGTATAGGTTTTCACCATTGAAAGTTTTTTTCAAATAATATGGTCGGTGATTAAAAAGCTTTTAGGGTAGGTACGACAAAAAAAAAGAAAAAAATGATCCTCTTTATAAGCTATGTAATAAAGCTAGAAGTAAAAAAAAATAAGTTTCGTATAAATCAATATTTTTTATACAAATGGAACTATGAATGCTTGCATAAAAGTTTGCGTATCAGCCATTTTCTTAATGCAGTGTAGACGCTCTACTTGAAACAGAAGTTGGCAGATACTTAGTTATTAAATATGTTCAAGTAAGTTGTTCTAAGTTTATGTTTAGTATTCGTTTTGCGGTGCATGTTTGAATATAATATTTAATATGAAAACGCTGTTTATATTTATGAAGGAACTTATATACAAGAAGAAGAGCTCGTTAGAAAAGGAACCCAGCTCATCATTATCATTACATCACGTTGGATGTTTACCACTGAGCCTTGCTGAAATAAAAAGTTTAGGAATTAAATACTTAAAATTGGGCTACAAGAAAGGCATTAATATAGCTACTGTCTAACATCTCTCTTACTTCTACTGAAACTATAAGGCCACTCATTTTCGCTAAAAATAACTTTACCAATTCCAATTCTCGAGATAATTGGAACAAATTACCACCTATTTTTGACTACCCTCGATCTAACATCCCAATTTAAGCGGTCTAAATCAAGGTGTAGCCCATTCCAGACTTAACCCGTAGCATGCAGGGTAATCTAAATGAAACATTCAATGAAACCCTATTCCCGCCGTCTGGCAGTATCGGCACGAAGCTCGCTAAATCGAATGTTATTCAATTACAATGCTACCTGATCCAATTTATTTACTACAGGAGTAATGAAGGGTTGCTCCAAAAGGTCGGAGGTACCTAGGAAGTATGCTTATAAAATATGCCACTATTATTCACGACAAGATTTCTCTATAAGTAACCTTAGTGAAAATAAAAAGGTGCTTGACTAACTAGAAAATCATAGTAATAAAACATTTACTAAACACATATTTTCTTTATTAAATTAAATAATTACTGTATGAAAATAAAGTTATACAATTATATAAAGTACAAATCTATTAACAAAATATTGCCACCATTAATTTAAATTTGATTCCAGTACTTTTGTATACATTACTATATTTTTTAATATTAATAATAAACCTTATTATTCGCGGCAGGTTCATTAATATTATAACGGATATAAAAGTTTTGAAGTGGAGTTCCTTGTGCTCTTTTCTTTGCAAATGTTTAATGGATCCCAATCTCTTCATGCTGGCATTATTTCGTGTATTTTGTTTCACGCTTTTTATATTTAAATAATATTATTTTACCTAGTAGAGTGGGCAATTTACCTAATAAAGTGACGCCAATGAAAATGTAATTAAAATTGTATATATAATTTCCAATGATTAAAAAGCTCATCAAAACGTAAAGACAACAACATATTAGAAACTAGATACGACCAAATCTTCTTCTACACATATAAAAATCAAAGTCCTGACTCATTCACTGACCCATCAACGCAGGGCCCAAACCCGTGAACACAGAGGTTCATTTTAAGACTCTCACGCGAGATAAGAAAGGATTTCCCGAAATTCCTAAGGGAACAGAAAAAACGGGATTCTAAGTCTAACGCGGGCGAATCCGCTAGCAGAAGCTAGTCTACTATAAAATCGACTAAAGACAAAGTTTAAATGTCAAAATCTTGGAAGCCCAAAAGCAGAGGCGTTCTCCGTGCAATCTGAGTTGGCTGTGGCACTTTTGGCATGATAGATATCCGTCTATCACGTGCCGAGGTCCTAGGAGTGTCTTCCATCCGAGCGCCAGGCATGATCGAGAAACGTCTGTAATCAACACCCCATATGATTAATTGGTTTAAACGCTGTCAGGCGCGACATATAGGCTTCTATACGCCTCTATCATGGTTACGTGGCTTGGTAACTAGATAAATGTCAATTTGGTACGATGATTTCATGTCAGTATGTGTTCAGATTTGATTGTATTAATTTGATTTTAACTAAAATTGAAGCGAAATATTCTATACAGAATAAAATATATTTTGTTCTTTGTACTTATAACTTTTATGTATAAATAGAATAATATGAGTGAATTGAATGGATTGGTATTTTCTAGGAAATGACCATTCAATCATTGACCTATTTTTCTTTTTTCGAAGTTAAAAGTATTGTGCCCCAAAAGATGTCCAAATCCAATATTCATTCTAAGAAATCTATGTCTGAACGGTTGATTTAATGTTATACATTCTTAGAATTAAATCTCGTAAGCAAGAAAACCGAGGACCTTATTTTATCTTAGGGCAAAAAAATTGCTATGCGCAAGACCTCAAAGACTGGACCAATTTAGAAGAAATGTGGTATGAAGCTAGAGGGGATACTGGAATATGCCTTTTATCCTGATATTTTGATCCCTCACTGACGACGCGAAATTATCATAACAGGTTACTACAAAAAAATCAAGCGTCTAGTAAATGTTGTCTGGAGAATTTTCAAAAACACTGGTCAAACGTGTGTTTGTTTTTTTGTAGTAAGACCGCAATAGTTTATATTTTTAAATACTTATATCACTAAAGAACATAATGTAACGTGTGAACCTGGACGCTGGTATGAGAGACATCCTTTTGAACAGATGTGTGGCTGCCGATCGCAAGTCATCGTCCTGCATCAAGCTGACGAGATCCTTTTCACGTTTCCGCAGAGGCGCAGCCGCAGCCAGCACTTCACCTTCCAGCGACACGTTCACACACTGTAGTAAAACATTTTTTTATAAGAAACATGACAAAGAAAAACGCAAAATTAATTAGAAGTCGGTAGAAGTCTTTGTTTTAAGGTGACTGCTATGTTTACTTTACCACCAACTTCTCACATGAATAATTTCCTATTTTAAAATAAGATATAAAGTGCCTCTGATTTCAAAACAAACATATTCGTCAAAATTCAATTAAATTAATTCCAAAAATCGTTCACTTTATCTTCAGGTAAAATGCACTGTTTCCAGCACAAAAATATACTAAGGCATAACAACCCCTGGACTGAAATTAGCTTCAAAAGAAGTTTTCTTTTATTTTCTGATACTTTCGGATTTACCGGTTTAGGTCCGCCATGTAGCACTTAGCTTGTCAAAAGCGAATTACGAGGGGATTTTAGGCACCAACTTTTTAGATCTTTTCTGTCCCTGTGTGCTGGCTATTCTTTTTAGGTCTTAATGAAAGTTTTGTAGACAAAGAGATATACATAATAACTCAGACGTTCGCTCAGAAAGCAGCTTTTTGTTTTTAATTTAAAATCAATAATATATCAGACTCATATGGACACAAATACTTATTGCAAAAAAGCATTATGAAGCCAATCATTTTTAACTACGGTAAACCATTTAACATAATTATGATCCTTTTCCTTCAAAGTAGCCTGCAACTGTTTCGAATCCAAAAACCTTTGAACAACTTTCTTACATTCACCAACAGTGTAACACGTTCAGACAACTATTAAAATTAACGCAACAATATCCCATTAAACGCTTCCAGTTTTAATGCGCTTACTGTGTCATAAAAGGCAGCGACTTCACCGAATCCGAAAGAGCGAGACAGGCCAGCGGCTTCCAGTAGCACTGCCCGGGCTTCAGGCCGGTTGTTCTGCAGGAGATGGCAGCGAGCCAATAGGAACTGCGCGTTTAGAAGCCATGGACGGTGATTCGAATTTCTAGCCTCTGAGAAGTTAAGATTAATTTTATAATTAAACAACATTTCCGTTGATTTAATTAGTCAGTGTATGTAGAGAAATCTCATGGTTACTTGGGTGTAGTTTGTAGGTACTTTTACAAAATATTTTGACGTGGAGTTGGGGAAGCCAACCAGCCCATAGGTTCTTTCTACCTTTTCCGATCATGGATACTACTGTTACTTAGTTAACATTAGCTTATTAATCTCAGTAAAATCGGCAATAAATTACCTCCGAATCTTATTCCTTTCTTTAAGAATATGTTTTTCAAATGAAGAAGCTGTATTTATTAATCAATTTAAATTCACGAAAAGATAACCACTAGTACAAAATCAAAGAGTCAAAATTATGGCTGGTCAGTCGTAGTTCAAATAAGCAATGCGGTTCGGAATGCTCTGTTAACTCTGGATATTATCGAAACATTCGACCGAATTATTAATGACATTACAATGTATTACAGATCCGTACGTTCATCATTAATTAATTACACGGAAAACATCGGATGCTCTGTCGACGACCCCATATAATTTATTAATAACACTCTCGTATTATTAAATTCATCACTTCATAAAGATAAATAAATATTATACTCGTGTAGCGTTGAGAAACTTTATTCATTACTCTAATGCTTTTAGCGTAGACCTACGATTTCGGGCTTCGGCTGCGTTTCAATTTACTTACTGTATGCGAACGGGTAGCACGCCTATGTTACTACCTACTCTGCCCGTATTTTCGAACTCTCCTCTATGCTAACACGACTTTGGAATCTATACAAAGTGAATTATGTTGGGAGAGCAAAGAGGGAACGTGTGCAGGACGAGGATTTTAGGTCAATATTTTCACAGAAGAAATCTAACAAGTTAAGAGTATAAAGAGATTTTATTCGATCGTGGAACGCTAATTTATTTCCTTGAATCAACGAACCGTTCGGTGGCCTATAAATTTTTGGAGTACGAGTATTTTAGTGCTAACAAAGTGATAAACTCCGTTCTACTGAAAGTGTCACAGCTTACCGGTTTGACATTTGGAAGCGTACATTCGTGCTCTTAAGGGTTTTTTTAAGTCCACATTGAGGCGAGCTAGCTCGTGCAACAAGTAACATCTTTCTGATGCCCGCGTGCTCATTGTCAGAGCTCGTTCCAGGGTGCAAATGCGGATCCTAGGGAAAAACCGAGTATTACTTTTAATTTCACTTTGCATACCACATACCTATCTGCCAAACTACATAGTCATTATATTTAATTTATTACCACAGCACGCCATTCCCCAGTGACAAATAGCATTGATTTCATTTAAAAAATATTCAATTCAAATGAAAGAATTGATATATTGTTTTGATTTGCAAAAAAAGCATTTTTCAAAGAAAAGCTTATAGTAGAAATAACAATAATGAATTTATGAAGGATTTTCCTAGCATTGGAAAAACACGCGGGTTATGTAAAAGCCTATGAAGACGTAGATAGACCACTGGGGCCATTAAATAACATAAAACGATAGGGCAAGAATACTGCTGGCAAAGCGACGGTCACAGATAAAACGTCGAATTAATTAAAGAAAGTTAGGTCAAGGCAAAATTACGTAACACACATTCAGTCTAGCTGGGCTAAGTTACGAGACACATAAAGGTGTGCTTAATTTTATCAGGCAGATCTCGAAAGCAAATAAAATTTTCAGTTAGTAGACTGAAAAGTTTAAATTATTATATTGTTGAATTGGACAATGGAAGTTTAAATTCACGACGATTAAAATTTCTAACATACTAAGAGAGGATCAAAATTTCTAACATACTAAGAGAGGATCCCTGTTACTAAAAGCATTACACAACAAGGCGTTCCCAACTGCATTCTATTAATACAACTGCAGGTATACTAATAATGCTGAAGTTACTTAGCGTCGCGCGGCGGGGCGGGCGGGCGCACTCGGAGCACGGAGTCGCGACTCGGCTCACGGGACACCAACATGCCCAGGAGAATAAACGCTCTCCGCTCCCGATCCGACTCGCTCATACTTTCTCGAACACGTTTCTGAACATAAAATAAGAGAGATTTTTCGCGGTCTACGTGACTTGGCAAACAAGCTCTATTAAACTTCCTAGCGTCGTAATGCCCATGGCAACACAATTTATTATAAAATACAGAAATGTACCTACCTGGTCCAGGAAAGCGTTTGCAACTATATCGTGTAGCTCTTGCAAGAATTTATCTTTCCCTGGTAATAAGTTGGCGGGTTTTCGCGCTATTTGCTCCATGCCGAACTCGGCATTTTCCAGACACTTGGCAGTGTCTCGTTCTTCGTAAATAGATTGAGCTGTCTGTATGAGGCGTCGGGCATCAGTGGCGTGTTGGAGTTGCGTGTGCGCCAATTGCTCTTTACGTGCGCGCGACAGGCGAGCACGAGCAGCCGCTTCTAATGCGCGGGCAGCATACAGCGGTTGCCGCTCACGTAACACAGCCTAAATCGTATTATATAAATGATCAGAACCTACAAAGCGAACATAAGGAAAAGCTGAATCATAATGTGTTCCAGCCTTTCAGTCGACGTGACAGGCTTACGCAATTTAAATGATAATATCTGTCTAAAAAAATGGACTAGACGAAAACACAGACAGGGCAAAAAATGATCTGTATGTTACTGGAATATAATACCCTGCTGTCGTGTGATATTTTGTTCAAAAAATTGCCGTTGTTATTCAATTAAGCTTACAGAGCTTTGGGGTGAATATTTTGAACATCAAAGCTATAGTTATGGAGTTAGATTTAAATCTCTACAAGTGCTATAAATTTCAATTTACTGCTCGCTTAGAAAGAAAGGCGCCGTGTAATATATAATATTTTTGGGTCAACGGGTCAGAGGTTAAGTTTATTAAGTTAAATAGTGTGAGCGTACTTGTCGTTTCTCCACATCGGCGAGAGCTTTATTGGCCAGTTCTTGTAATTTTTGCGATCCTTGTTTATTGGCAGAGACCAATCGTTCGTCCTTACATAAGGCAGTTAAGAAATATTTGTCATGTGCCATTCGCTCCAAATATTTCGAAGCCATTAAACGGGAGATTTGTTCGGCTCTCTGTTTTTCCGCGCGGGATATTTCTTGGACCTAGAATTATGGTTATTGCCAACATATTTTTTATTTCTCGTTGTAAACAGAGATGTATCTGCACTTTAGTAAACGAGGCATAGACATAAATATTTTTGGAGGTAATAAAATAAATTTTCTGAAAATAATGTTTATTGCATGCTCGAATGTTTCTGTCAGTCAGTTTGTTATTGGAATCAGCGAGCAATCGAGCATACTTTTAAAAGAAATAAAAACATATTAACAATACTTTCGTCCCATAAAAAATATTTTCAATGAGAAATACGCTTTCAGATAAATGTTCGTGCAACTTTTTTAATATTTACTTTGGGCTTTCACTAAAATTTTCCGCAAACCACAAACTACATCAGAAAATACGCGCAACTTTCACCGTAATGTGTATTCAACATCAAAAACAACAAAGTAGTTTGTCGTAGTTTAGCCGTTAAATTCATAGCACCCGGTTGGCGTTATAAATTATGAGTAAAGTTCTAAACCTGTTGTTCCTTCTGAGGTTGCATACGTCCGCGACGCAGTATCAGTTTAGGTGCATCTTCGTCCACAGACTTCCTCTTGATCTCCAGGTTGCTTAGCAACGACACAGCTGTTCGCAACACTTTGCTAGCTGTCGTCCCGGCACATTCTCGCACCTAATAACATTTTCACTAAATTAGCGAAGCAAATTCGTCTTAAATTGTGTCGTGTCACGACCTAAATGTCGCAAGCGGTACATTTAAATTGTATTAACTGATGGGCTTGGATGAAGACCTTTGGTGTTTCATTGTGCTTCTTAATCCTTGTAATTATCTATGGTTGTTTTATCATGTTGGTTCCTTAAAAAATTAAGCTCACAATAATAAAACTTGCATGACTGCATGTCCTTAATCACTACGACCAATTCAATTAAAAATATTGTCTCTTTAAAGCTGAAATAAAGTATGCCGTCTAATTAAAATTTTAAATAAAAACATGCATGATTTTGGAGTTTGAAAAGATAGGTACACGTTTGTTTGTATTATTATGACCTTCTTAATTTAGCAGTAATTTATAAGTAAGTTAATGCATCGTTCTGGTTTCAGCATAAAGCTAAATTATTACCCGGTCTCGTGGTTTGTCATAACAACGTTGCGAATAAAAGTTTCAACCTTCTAAAAATCAACGTAGAGAATTTAATTTTTAGACGCGTTGCTACATTTTCGAGAGAAAACGTTCCATTAGAAGATAGCTGAATAGCGTGAAAAGTTGGTTATTTTTTAGAAGAACTCTTAAATTGAAGCGACTAACCAGTATTTCCGTCCATTTTTAATCAACGTTTGTAACTTTCGCACTTTAATTTTATGTTACACGATTTTTTAAAAGTGCCTTAGACTTTAAGACTTGATTGGTAGGTAATTTAGTACGTGAGACTTTTTTATGTACATGTTACGACTTATGTGCAAGTTTAAGTATTCCCTAGATACCTTGCCATCATTAACAGGGATTTCTCACTAGTGGGTTTACGGCTTCATTTAATAATTGACAACTACCGGAGTAAAAGAAACGTTTAAAATCGAGCGACAGATTTGTGCCGCTCGGAATAAGTCGTACGTAGGTATAGGTTCGGTGAATGCAGTGTTGGTGTCAGATCGTGTGAAAGGGCTATAACTGTATGTCAAAGAACACTCAGGGTTGTTACCGTTTCTTCAGCACATCTGGCGCATTCAGCGAAATCAGGCGGGAACCTCCTCATGCGCTGTCCGCGATGTGCAAGAACTAAGGCGCGTTCAAACGCACATTTCTCGTATTCAGTATGCGCACGAATTTGTAAAGCCCTTGAATTTTTGGGTTCCAAAGCTGGAAAGAAAAAAGAAATCTTATTCTATTTTCAAACTGAAATTGGTCTCAGTAAAAAAAACATTACTTCGTTAATGGACTGAATGTATATCTGTTAGTATAGGATACTTCAAGTTGTTTACCAGTCTTTAAATCGGTATTGAAATCAATTTATATAGAAAGTCTGAGCCAAATCGGCTACGAAATATACACGTGAATAGATCCGTGAGTGGGTACCTAAATACGGCGACCGAATCATTTGACCGAAACGAAACGTACTTTTATGGAAATAAAACCATTTGCTAAAAATAAGTGGTTTTTGAATCCTGGCCAACTTCGATTATTTTTAGTGGCAACTTAATCCTTATTTTTCTATGCTATTCAGGACAAAATGGTAGTATCATTGACGTAAGTGTTACCGCTAGCCTGGAATTTTAATTAAGAGCTTATACCGTCTTGTTGTTCCTTATTTAGTACGTGCACTACCAAAGTCTGAGCGCTGTTTAAAATATAATGTTTCACAGCTTTTATAGCAACGAGAGTATTGTGAATACTATCTAAATAATAATGTGTTATTTTAAAAAAAATATATCGTATCGTGAAACCTGAGATAAGTTTACTAGTTTGATTGTTATGTTACTTGTCTATGATTAAAAGCAAATTAATAATTTGGTTCAATGTGTAACAAGAAATTAATAATAACTGTTAATTCTAACAGAGTGTTGTTCACATGGTTTCTCGTAAAAGATCATACAAGATTGTTTTATTAATTTTGGTGCTTGATAGAAGCATTTGTTATAATTTAACCAAATAACTGAGTGAGCTACTTCTTATTTCATCATCAAAGTTTAAAATGCTTCAGTGGCAAAGTAAATAATATATATACACGAAGTAACCTTTTACTTACAAATTCAAAATATTTGTTTGAACATAAATAATTTATATATAACGTATATTTCTATAGACTTAATACGACTAACATTTTCTACACGAGTACGTTATTTAAACAAAGACCAATTAGGCCGGGACTCCACCAAAGCGGAGATGTGTGCGGTGTGCTGTGTGCTGTGCGAGAAGAGATGTTTTTCAGCTCGCGGGACTCCACCAAAGCGGAGATGTGTGCGGTGTGCTGTGTGCTGTGCGAGAAGAGATGTTTTTCAGCTCGGGTGCGGGGCGTTGAGTGCTGAGTACGCATTCTGACACGACATCGCTCACTGCACGCCACTCACATCTCTCGTCTCCACTGCGCGTCGTCCGCGCACAGCTCACATCTCCGCTTCCATCGCGACATACAAATATTACACATCTCCGCACAGCGATCTCCACTGAAGCTGAGCGGAGAGGAGACGTGTCAATAACTCAATTCTATTGGTTGTTTAAAAAACATCTCCTCTCCGCTCGTCTCGTCTCCGCTTTGGTGGAGTCCCGGCCTTAAGGTTCATGAATCTGCGTAAATATTTTCACAGCGCTCTTTTGAAACTTTCGAAGCTGTATGGAAATTTGATGACCTATTTTTGGGATAATTCTGTTCTTTTTTAGTCTAGACTTCATAGAAATATTTAATGGTTGCTATTCATACAAATATTTACTTTAATATTACTTTAGATTCCAACTAAGGCTGAGCCTTTTTTATTTAGTAGTATATAAATAGATAGTTTCAGATATAATATATATAGACCTATTCTACTGACAACCAGTATGATTTTTATCATAATTTTATCACTCCTTTAACAATATAGGTACTATACATAATACTCAGTTGCAAAAACTAAGATTGAGCCGATTCCAACAATCAGCAAAAGGCTATTTATTTTCAGGATAGGTGTTTATATTTATGGAATGTCCAAATTCGCATGCACGTACTATTAATACATACATCCTATTAATGAGCCATTTCTAATTTTATAGAAAACGATGTAAAATAATAAAAGGTCTTCTTAATCAATATCTACCAGCGGCTCGCGCTGCGTCCTCCAAAGCTCCAGCATAGTGCGTAGATTTCGCTCGTACCAAACTTCGGCCCAGCAGCGACCGAACATCGGAGCTCTGAAAATAAGTACACGTTTCAGCCACCCAAAGCTGAAAGGGTGCGATTTTATCGCCAAAACACGTTTAAATATGCACGTCTATTTTTTAAAGCTGAATGAATACACGGACAAATATTTAGAGCCACCGACAGTCGTTTATGTAATCAACTTTTTGAATACGAAGTGCATATTTCAAAGGTGTTTAGGATTAGGTAAACAAATGTTTATTTGTGGCTATTTTAGGTTTCAAATTTTTACAACAATTTTTAAACAGCAATTTTGCTTAATCGGATAGTTTAGATTGTTGGTGTAAATGGGCCTTCGTTACCTTTGCCCCTTTTTAGGGTTCCGTACCCAAAGGGTAAAAACGGAACCCTATTACTAAGACTTCGTTGTCTGTCTGTCTGTCTGTCTGTCTGTCTGTCTGTCTGTCTGTCTGTCTGTCTGCACGCTGTATCTCATTAACCGTGATAGCTAGAAAGCTGAAATTTTCACAAATGATGTATTTTCGTTGCCGCTATAACAACAAATACTGAAAATTAAAAAAAGTTATATATTAAGGGGTCCCCATACAATAAATTATAAAGACAGTGCAATTTGAATACAACGCCATCTGTTACTCAAGCGTGGAACTACAGCTTGGTACGGAACCCTTCGCGCGCGAGTCCAACTCGCACTTGGCCGGTTTTTTGAACTCGTGGGTGTAGTAGCTCGATAACAAAATATTGTGTACGTAATATTTATGTAGCTAATATTTAGATCCTACACAGGTTTTGTTTATCTTTTCTATTCAACATCATAGTTTTTTCTTCTGCGTGGCTTACCTATTGTAAACATAATTATACGTGTACGTACAAAAACAACACAAACATACTTGTACATAATTTCGGGCCTATTTTTCAACAATTGACACGTAAATTATAAACGTCTCTTCACTGTTCATTAGAGGTATCCAATGAACAGGAAGGTATTTAGTAATAGGGAGCTATAAAACATTAAAATAAAAAAAGAAATCATTAGTAAACACTTGATCCACTTTTCTTCGACGAAAAACTTATACAGCTTACTTTTCAAACGTTGAAATTAGGTAGCCGCTTTATAATTATTTTTTTAATAAAAAATAATATTTTTATAATAATAATTTAAAATAAACAAAAAACTATAAAAAAATTCTTAATATAAAAGAAACTGGCAATATTAATATGCCAATCAAAAACATTGCGACCACTACAAAAAAAAGAAATCATCGTTCTTTTTTCAAATATTGGCGCCATGGGAAAGAGATGGGAGACAGCACCTGACAGCCAGCACAATAGACACGTGGAGTGTTTAACAATCAACGTGCCTGATTGCTTCGCACTATTCCATGTCCATTAACTGTCTTTGTTTATTCCACAAAGGGATGTTTTATCGGTATAATTGTGTAGTTTAAGTACGTATGTATTTTTTGTAAAATTTATTTGGTTATTATTTTCAACTGTAATTCATCACTGTATTGCTTTACACTGAACTTAACATATTGCATTTGTTGCTTAACTTTAATATAGCGTAACAGTAACTTTTGTTCTTTCAATAAAAATACTTTTAAAAGGGCCCAAACAAAAAATGGCCGCAGGCGTACTGTTCGTCCGAGAAATAAAATTCGTTTACTCGTAGTTGAAAGTGTCTTAACTAAAACAAAGAAATTGCGTTACTAATATTATAAAGCTGGGTTTGTATTTTTTTTTTTTTTGCTTGAACGCATTAATTTTCTGGAACTACATACTGGATCGATTTGAATATTTTTTTCAGTCTTAGATACCCTAGCCCAATTATTAGAAAAGGCTTACATAGGACGCATGGATTCTATTTCTTCGGAGCTATTTGTGGAAATTGGTTAAACCTTGAAAAACTTTGTAATATACATCAAGTACATAGATAATATTACCAATTTTTTTTCTATATATAAGTTACAGTAATAACTATATTATCACTATTCGAAACCTAACACTAACATAAAATACCTACACTCGATAGAATAACAATTTGCAACGTTGAATCGAAGCAAACATTATTAAGGCTTAAGTGCGTCTAATTGCATGTTTACTGGCTGGAAATAGATTCTTAAGTTGTTTGTTTTTAACTCACATTCCATCGTAGAGCCTCATTGTACGCCTGTGTGGACTTTTCGAACAGCTCCAAGCGTTGTAAGTAATTGCTGGAATAACAAATCTTTTTAAATGGCATGTCTTGTTTGTTTTGAAGTGAGATAGTTGGTTGAGGGTTGATGTTGTTAGTGATTTTGTTTTGTATGTTGATTGAGTGATATGGTACATTAAATTTTTGGTATATGATTACTCTTTTAATTCTGTGTACATTATACTAGTTTTTCGCTATTGATTTTATGTGTGTAGTAAGCAAATTATTGTTAAAATAATTGAGCAAAATTTAATTTTACAATAATTTGCTTATTTTTGGGCACAAAGATATAATTAAAAGGCTTGACCATTGAAAGTATATTAGAAAAATTACTGCTGAGCCCTGACGAATATTGACTCCCGGAATACATTAAATGAGTACAAAAAATTATGCAAAGATCAAGATATATATAACCTAAGATAAGATACATAACCTAAGTACTTTTCTAACTTGTCGATAACTACGATAAATTCATAAAAGTGTTTTACATTATCACGATATTATTTTACAAATAATTAATAACATTAATTACCTAATAGCTTTATGGCTATTCCTACATCAACGTTGCGGTTTCAGCAACTTTCGAAACACCAAATTTAAGCCAAATTTTGGATTAAAACAGTAAATTGGCACAAATTTTAGCCTTGTTGATGCTATTAGAGATCATGGATATGATAAATTTGCATGTAATAAGTGGCAATATCAATTAGTTTGCAACCACAGTGTATTAACGTAACAGCCTGAGGTCGGTATTATAAAATCTGTAGTGATTTTCATTTAGTACACTGGTTTTACAAATTTTGTTCGTCCTGTGATCATCATCTGCCTAGCCTTTTCCCAACTACGTTGGAGTCGGCTTCCAGTCTTGCCGGATGCAGTTGAGAACCAGTGTTTTACATGGAGCGAGTGCCTGTCTGACCTCCAGAACTCAGTTTACCGGCAACTGGCACCCTTGGTAGAACGGTTTCGACTTTCTAGTTCTGGACTACCCTAACGACTGCCAAAGATGTTCAAATGACAGCCGGGACCCACCAGCTTATCGTGCCTTCCGAAACATGGAAGAACTCGTCATGATAAGATTGATCCGCGCAGCTTTGACTTAGCCACGAGTTCGTCTTGTGATCTGCACCATAAAAGCTGTATCATTATGCGTTAGTCCGAATTTATTATTGACAATATCACGATATTATACAATAAGAATGAACATGGAATATTTTTTAACGAAGCCTGGAATTAATGGGGTTATCAATCATTGTCTATGTAACGTGAATTGGCAGGTGAAGGCTCTAGTGGCCCTCTGTATACGGGATACGAGGACAGATAATACGACAGATCAATGACCCTTTATGACGTCATTTGAGGAGTGATCGTTCTGTCGTTGGCTATTCTATATGAGGGCAACTCCTCATATATCTGACTTTTTTCCAATAATACTAAATATTATTAAGTATACTTCAATTTAATTAAATTTCAGCAGATTTCTGTTTTCTACGAGAGTTACGGTGTAAAAGCTAAGATCACAGAATCACAACTCAAAATTAAATTAGAATTTATCCCCAAACTTAAATCACATATAAGTATCTGCTTAATACGAGCGTCTTACATCGTCCTCTATCTAACCAAGACATCAGAAGTAAATCACGAAAATAGACAACAGTACCAAATAGACAATTTGTTACTACATTCCCTAAGTGTGGAAACTTCACCTTTGTTTGTATAACATACCCTCTTTCCCGGAACACGTTCACCGCGTTACATATGGGACGCTCCTCCGGCTGTAATTTAGTCTTCATAGTGATACACCCCTTTGTCTCCACTTAGACACACTATTCTACGTCATAGCTGCACTGTTTACTGTAGCTACAAATTCACAAATAAATCTAGATGACCTCGATTCGTTCAAGTATATAAAACTTGGTTGCCAACGACGAAAATTATGATATTCGCGGAATTAAAATTTAGTATCTGTTATTATCTTTACGACAGAATTTATGGGGGATAAAAATGATGTTAAATTTGAATGGTTTCCAGAATCCGTAGCGGAGTGAAATATTAATTTTGGATGCTTATAATGTAGCTGTATTTTCGTTCAGTTATAGCTAGATAATAATGAATAATAGAACTTGGTATCAGCATATATAATGCCAGTGGAATCTATATTTAAATTGCATAAATGTGAGATCATGCAAACAGGTCATTCGAAAATAAGTCTATTTTCGTCGTGGATAAACTACTTGCGTTATGATTATTGTGCATTCAGTGGTATGGTGATAGCCTCTCGCTGGTCTAGTTGTCGCATAGCCGACTACTGTGCACGAGGTCTCGGGTTCGATTCTCGGGTCGGGCCAAAACCTCTTTGTGGGTTTTAGAAACTTTTACAAAGCAGCCCGGAGTTGGAGGTTGGTGATTGATACACCCGTGCATAGGAGAGCACGTTAATGACGGCCCTACGCCTAATCTCTCTCCGGTCGTATCGGATTGCCGTTCCATCGGGTTATGAGAGTGAGGGAATAGGGAGTGCACCTGTGTCTGCGCAAATGCTTATGCACTATAATATATCCTGCGCAGCGGGCTGATCTCCTTATATGAGAACAGCCGCCGTGGCCGACGATCGGGTAAGACGCAATAGCGTCAACAGAAAAGTATCATTATAATCAAAATTATCATCAGTAAGGATTGATGTTCTGTACCAAAAACACAGATGTGAAAAAATCAGAATTAGAAAATTCGATACAACTTTGTTTTCTCAATAATTTTTGTGTTCAATAGAAAAGATCCAAGAGGTGCGAATAAGAAACTGCTAGTAACTGGCAAATGTACAAACATCAATCTAAAACGTTCTCCTCTGAAAACGAACCGTTTCCAAATAAATGTAAAGTTTTATTGTTATTCATCCTGGTCGTAAAATATCTACGGCGGACATTTTCCTGTCTTTGAAGACGGAACTACGGTAAGTATTAAAAGTCTTCGTCTAAGAACTTAAACTTGCAACTCCGAATAAGAAAGTTCGTTTTCGAGTGGGGTTTTATGTTTGTAAAGCTAGACTTGTCTCGCAAAAACATTTTGATGTTTATTATAGGTATGCTTTCGTGAATCGGCTGATTTGAATGAACGGAATATGAGAAACACATTTAATAAGACACATATAAAAATAGCTCGGGAACGCTATTTACTTATGAAACGAACAGAAAATAAAGATACATTCCATAAACATATTGATCATAGAAAAATACAGCCTATTTTCTTTTACTCCCTCCATAACAGTGACATCAAAGAGTTTCCCTTCCCTCATCCCCACTACGTAGAATTTTATTTTTCAAGATCATAAACCTTCGGCGAATCAAGCCCATCTTTATAATATTGGTAACGCGTCACAAAATTTAACAACATATATCTTGGGCCATTTACTACTCAATGAGTTGTACACAATGTCCATCTTTTGCCTTATTCGAAGCAGTCACTATAAATAATATTATTGAAAAGATCTAAAATAAATGAAACGTCTTTCTTTCTTTTTGATTGAATATTTATAGCATTCTATCGATATTTGTTGTATGAGATATCAAGGCTGAATCATCCCAAAAGTTTCTATGAAAGTCAAGAGAAAAAGGCAGGGTTTACTCAAATGCTACGGCGTAGCAAAAAATCTACGTAGCATACACAAGTTCTCATAGTAAGAAGCATTCATCATTCATTATATTTTCCTCTATATGACAATGAAGGTATAGCAGTAATGTTTTGAAAATTGTTGGCATTATACAAGTGTTGAAAGCCATGCCTTCAGAAATGAGTAACAAAATAACAAATATTTAAGTTATCTAGCTTTATTTACCAAGTTTAATCAAAACCGCATTTATAATTATTAGTATAGGTTCAAATCCCCTAACATAATCTCCAGTATCTACAAACAACATACTAATGTCTAACTTCGTTCGAGAGCTCGTAGTCCTACTTCTATATAGTTGTCGGTACATACGTCATACATTTCTGCTATGAAATTGCGAAACATGGAAAGTCGCTCTGTGTAAGTTCCCTTGCACTTACAGCTTAGAGCAGATATTACGTTATTTTATTCTATTATGCTTGTGGTTCAAGTTTAATAAAAAAATGAGCTTTTGCAACCGATTAATGAGTTTGGGAGGTCTCTAATCTTTTAATTTCTTTAGTAAAGTAGTTGTGTACTAAAATGAAAATATAAAAAGCTTTTAAAAAGAAATCATAATTGTATAAGAAAACTAAAGGACAAGACTCTTTTATGTCAATGAAAAACTTTGTAGACCTTTATATATATAATATATTTATATATTTGGTGGTTCCTACCTACTAGTACTTAAAAGGACGAAATGGAAACGATTTAATTTAAAAGTCTGAACTGAAATATTTTTTAAGCTTGTATCTCAGTTTATTACGATACTTTTTTCAGTTCCACATTTCAAAGGATTACGTCTCCTAATTAATATTTTAAAGTATCTTTATAACAACTTTTTACCAATAAAGATTAATTTTCTCTAGCTGGATTATTTATTTAAATTTGAAAATAATTTACAGACAGCAGGATGCTTGGATTCAATTTAGTTCAGTTAATATAGTTTAGGTAAACAACAGCGTTTTACATTTTCTTCTAGCTATAAATTATATCAATTTATTAATTGAGCTGTTCAGGGCTGTAATAGCCACCTCAATCCTACCCGTGTCCTAAAAAAACTACACGCATCTTGATATAAATCTTAACAACCAAACCGTGCAAATTCTCTGAAACGGTCGCATTCCGATATTAGTTAGAATCTTATATCAATTATGGCCAGTTTCTGAGGTTCCACAGATAACGCCATTGAAAAAAGAAGTCAAAATTAAATGCATTTATATTGCACTAGCTTAAATTCTGCCAGCGACTTTGTACGCGGATCATGTCGCTTATGCCATTGGCAGTGCGTTTTCCCAACATTTCCCTTCACTGTTCTGCTCCTATTGATTGTAGCGTGATGAAAAGTATACAATAACCTGCTCAGGAGTATGAACAATAATTGTACCAAGTTTTGTTAAAACCCGTCGAGTAGTTTTTGTTTCTATAACGGTTATACAGACAGACAAAAAAAAAATACTGATTGCATTTTTGGCATCAGTATCGATCCCTAATCACCCCTTGATGGTTATTTTGGAAATATATTTCATGTACAGAATTGACCTCTCTACAGATTTATTATAAGTATAGATATAGATTATCTGTCTTAATCTTACTGCTACACCAAAACATTTAGTACAGCAATAGATTCAAAATAACATATTTTAAGCAAACAATGAACAACTAGAACCACTTCAGCGAAACCACTATTAGATGGATGACCACAGTACGACCGCATTACTTCAGTCTGACTTAACATTCAGTCGTTCAAATAGAATTTGTGGAATCAAGTAACAGACGCAACTCTATTTACTATGTAAAATTCATTCAAGTGGAAATGGCGACGTAAATATAACGGGCAAATGGTTTTCTGATATAGAAATCAAAGATTTTGAGACATAGTTATATATTATGTCTCTATTTAAACGTTGACTATAGTATGCGTGATGTTAAAGCTTTCGCTGGCTTTTGATTTTGTTAAAATAAAATAATGATTATACCTGTCATCATCATCCAAATAATGAAAAATAATGTCATCATCATAATATGCCAATATATAAACAGGATAACACATTCTTAGTTTAAGAAAATCTTCTTTTTAATTACAGACACTTTACCTTTACTTCACTACTACATAAGAAAATGAATGTCAATAATCTAAGTGAACCTCGTATAATTTTGCTCTAAAGCGGTATGTAGGAACTTTTTCTATATGTTTTATACATGTACACTGTGATGTACAAACAAAATGGACACCACTTGAATGCGGGCGTTAGCCAGCAGAGGATTCGTCCGTGAATTCAAGAACAATATTTGTGTAGTACATTTGTAGTACATAGTACGTAAAAATAAGTTCCTTTTCCTAAAAATAGTTGATTCTCTTAGCTCATAATTACTACGCAAAAACGTATTCGGTGGCTACATAGATCTATGGTATAGCACGTATGAAGAAACATGTGACTGTACTTTTTCGAATCGCTTGCTTCGCCCAGAAATTTGAAATTTCGATACCAGAAGTATCAATTAATGTAAGGGACAAAACACGATTTTTCAGGAGAGCCAAAAAACGATTTTATTTTTTTAAATCTGTCCATAACTTTTTACTGTCTGGTCCAATTATAATTGTGTCTAGAGCAAAGTTTCTTAGAATTTCCTCTTCTTTCATGCTATAAACGAAAGATTTAGGAATACCCAGCGGTTTAAAATATAGCATGTCCCTTACATTAAAAAAATATGTTTAGTTGTGCCTTACGTTACTAATATTTTATGTGTAAACCGTCAAGCATAGTGTAAGCAACAAGAGCAAT
>NWSH02000019.1:6273374-6283915 GCA_002382865.2 Heliothis virescens
ACAGACAGACAGACAGACAGACAGACAGACAGACAGAGTTACTTTCGCATTTATAATATTAGTAAGGAGTAAGGATAGTACCTAATTAGTATTATGATGTCCTTTGAAAACTTACAAGTATCTGAGACAATAGAATCCGAACAGTCAAACCGCTGACAAAAATATACTTCCCAATACATCTGAAGCCAGAAGAAAATAAAGATGAAATAAAAAATGCCAATAATTAGGCCGCGCTATTAATTTCACCGTTTTCCCGCGCCGTTATCTATTGAGTTACGAGCAATTTCGATATCAATTTATCACAACGGTAAATTCAAACTGATATTGCCTTGCAGATTTATTAAGTGGTTAATGTGAGGGGACTCTTATAGAATACTTAAAAAAATACAAATCGAGCATAAAATTTAAAACCGGCATTCACTTTTACTCTACGTCATTTTTAGAGTGTAAACTTCAGATTCCTCTCTCATAAATAGGTCTTCCAATGTATTATTATTTTAAAAGCATTCTCGTAAATATAACACGCTATTTTGCTGACTAAACTTACAGAAAAACAAAACTCTGAATCAATTTTAATGCCTACCACACAAGGAAAGCACAGTTTTAAAAAACAAGAAAATTAAAATTGTAGAATATTTTATGCTCTTTATAAAACAGACAAAGGAAAATTATTTAAATACTCGCCTATAAAATTAAGTCAACATTATACTTTTTGCTTCTGTTCACTAATATAAGGTTTCTAATAACAGTCTAACAACCCTTTAAGTGTACCTAACTAAAGACAGCAGGTCTCAAAGGGGTGAGTTTAAATAGCAGGCATTTGTTCTGTCCGACGTGAAAGGACGCCCATCGGCCGTACGACAGTGAACGTCTTAACGAGCTATAATACAAAGTACTTGTTTACTATGTATCTTTTAACTTGGACAAAGTTCAATGCGCAATGTGTTTTGGAATGTTTTAATCTGGGCGAGATTGTACCTGCACTCGCTTCGTTGGATAAACGATAAGTTTCTGTCCTAAAGTTTGGCGACATGCAGGGTTGCAACATGATTGTATAAGTTCGGATTAACGTAGGTAAAGACGACAGCAGGTCAACGTATACGAATCTGTCAAATGTTACACATCGAACATTAACCTTCCAGTATTGTGATAAGGTTGAAAATCGATCGCAGAAATTTCTCTGTCTGTACCTATATCATGTCTATAGTGACTTTAAATACTAAATACCTAAGAAAAGAAATAGAATAATCATTTAGATTGAAATAAATGCTTTTGATAAATTCTACATCATCAATGTTTTTGCTGAATAACTAATTTACAAACATGATTTTTCCTTAGCAAAGTTAAAGTCCCACGCATATAAATCAATATAGTAAAAGCTTTTATACACATATTGGATTTACATCCCACGTAAATTCTTTGCTGAATGCCAGTTTTTGACAATTTAGAAGTCATGTTCATTTTCCTGTTAGGTACTTAACTGTTTTAGCCGATATTTTTTTAAACGAATAAATACAACATCGTTCGCAAGTCTATTTAAAGCATCACTAACCTTAGAGATGTATTAGATATTTTAAACCACTTTTTTAACATGATAACTACTTCACGAAGACGCCAAGTAAATGTGGGTCGAAAAACTTGTGTTTGCTACGGCGACATTGCTAACACGAAATATAATATCTTATCCTAAGCCAACAAGACGCCCGCCAAATCTAATAGAGTAATATGCTTGCCTACAATTTCTAATGAAAGCATTAAGTACTTGTTTGTGGTGCGAAGCGAGACTTGAATAAAATTATCAGAAAGTCAGACACCCCACCATCGTCAATTTCTTGATATCAAGCCAAGTTGCTGAGTAAGCTGTAATTGCATAAATTAGCGCGGGCACACGATCAAAGGAGCCAAATGGGTACCGAGTGCCTACACTCACCCTACTGGAGCGTTCCTTCACAATATAACAGCCGTTGAGTAATTATATTGATATCAAACTACTGACCCGAAAGCTTAGAAGTGTGCTGGGGCACTTTATTAATACGTATTAATATATGGATCACCGTCCCCTTTTTACTTGATTAATCCTAGTGACCGCATTTACGGGTGAACGGAATTCCAATAGGCTCGAGATGCGTCCAGAGCGATCGAATCAATGTATTTCCCACCGTAGTATGGTGACCACATTCTTGGATTTTAATTGGGATACGTTGAGGACAAAACGTGCTGCCTGACCTGAACCAGCTTGTGTGAAGTGTGTGGATCAAATCTACTGGAGCTCACTACCACTGGGAATTTAATTGAAATTATAATAATTTTCCTACCTACGTAGATCAGGAATAGATTTATGGAAACACGGTGACTGAGTTTTAGATGATTAATATACATAATATCATATTCGCATTGTGTCATTTATCTTGTTTCTGAATTAAATGTAAAGTAAAAAAGTTTCCATATTTATAATGATGAAGCTTATTATGCAAAGTCGAATTATTATCTAATTCTTGTTATGCCGTGCAAAATATATTATAGTGTTGTCGAAAAGTTGCGGCAGTAGTATTGATAGTAATAGGATACGTGAAGAACACATGTACACCTTTAGTAGAAGTACTGATGTGCACCATAACTATAAAAATATAATTCTGACTCTATGAAAAACTTTAACGGGTTTCAGCTATGGCACTTCATCAATATAAATTTATTTTCTATAGTCTTCTTCAGCGTTTCGTCATCAAGGTTCTTCAACCTATGTTGGGCTCGTCATTAAATGATCACTCGATCACTTTCCAATCACCAGACTCAAAACTGTCGCTCGGAAAAACTGAGCGGAAAATCTGCCGGTGCGAAAGGCCTGCCAGAGATATGATCTAATCACTAAAATAAGCTAAAGCTGAACATTCCGTTTCAACCCGCAAAGGGTTGAAGTTCACTTGACATCAGTAATTCAATTTGACAACAAGGTTTACATACATTGTGGACGGAGTCCTCGTGTGATACAATTTTGGGATAAAGCGACACAACTTTGCGTAACAAACTATTCCTTGATGGAATTTATTTGGCAGACAACACGACGCCAACACTGTATTTTCACGTTTAACTCAATTTTTCTCGAGTTTGTTAAACAAGAATTTTATTATCTTTACAATCTTTTGGCGGAAACAATTGCGAGTGGATTGAAGTTGGGGTTCTATGTGGGTAATTTGTTTGTTTATTTTTTATTATGTAAAACAAATTGTTTTGATTCCTTTCTTGTAAATATCTTCTTCTATTGTTTTTTTCCTGTTTAGCTTGTTTTATTTAGTGAGTCTAACTCATCAACTTTCCTTCTATAAATTGTATAATTCTGCAGCTTTTTTTATATACTTTTCCAATAGTCATCGAATTTCCGTTGACTGCAACGTATTTGTTGCTTCGGCAAAAGAACTCATCAACATGTTTGTCGAACAAGAGCGGGGTAATGAAAATATTTCATTACTCCCGTACCGACTTGTTTACCGGACTGATGGCTGACGAGGTCCTTGTTCCCCACTAGCATAATTATTATGACCTCAGTATGAGCTCATGGCCAATATTACAGTAGCTGGTATGCAATTTCGGGAACATACATGCGTTTAATTAAAAACATAATCTTATTACAGGCGCATTCAACTTTACTGTTGCACTCACATACCTACGATCAAAAACATAGCTTGTCAAGAATTTGTTATATCCTAAGTATTTGATAGTGTTAATCAAATATAGAATTGCAATAAAAAAAAATATCCTCATACATACATAGTGTTAAAAGCTTTATCACTTTAGTTTCATCGCATGACGCTGAACTTTTTTTGTAGATGTGAAATCATCAAATTTTGCGGGTGAA
This sequence comes from Heliothis virescens, assembly GCA_002382865.2. NCBI lineage: Eukaryota > Metazoa > Arthropoda > Insecta > Lepidoptera > Noctuidae > Heliothis > Heliothis virescens. The sequence goes on from NWSH02000019.1 coordinate 6,277,228, forward strand.
GCAGAAAGAAGTATCAGACTTACCGACTAAAATCGACCCATGTTCTTTCAGGAATCTGTCATTTTCCACGAACTGTTTCGACCAATCCCGTAGCCCATGAAGCAAGCCTAATCCCACCTTTATGTATAGATCAAGATACATTTACTCAAAGGTATATTTTAAACTTCTAACTTACTCTGAAGCATTATGGTTGTGAATACAAAGCAGGCTTTTGCGGTTTCCATAAGTATTTTTTGACCTCACCTGAATAAATTAGAGTTGAAGAAAAATATAACTTCCAAAGTACTTTTAAGTTCCACCAAAGCTTAAATAAACTCGTGTTGTACGTGACTTGTTATACATATTTAATAAACTTAAACATGAGGTGTAAGTAGTGGATAAATCCTTAAAATTACTTATACTTTGAGTGCTCTCAGCCTCTTGTTTTGTATTTAATCCAAGATCATTTACTAAAGACATGTAAGCTTAACTAACTATACCAAAATCAAAGTTAGCTAACTTCTTGCGAATCAAAAGCTTCTCTTTGCCTTTAAATAATACATACATTAAAAGTAAAGTACCTAGGTATTTTAAACAACTAACGGGTGAAACGGGATGAAATTATAAAAGGTTTACGATACCTCTTTTCTCACGACGTTTCAGCCGAATTGAATTCGTGTGAAAAGAGGTATCGTAAACCTTTTATAATTTCATCGCGAGTAAGATGTCTAAAATATGTGTACAAGTCGCGAAAGATTAAAAACATTTACCTATATATAATAATTAATCTTACATTGTTACGATCTTTGTTGTGTAATTTGCAGAAATCATCAGTCAAGTTTAAAAAAATACTGTCAGAATTCCGTTGGAGCAGCATTTATCATTGTCCAAAACACCGATTCCTTAATGGTACATTCCTTGCAGTTTTCTTAATTAATTAATTTTCAAGACAGCTGTATCTCGACAGTCGTGCGCTTTGTTGTGCTCTTGTTAAAAATAAATCGAGCCACTAGTAAAATGTGGAGCGACCTCGTTTGTTTTGCTGCAAAATTAATATTAGTTTGAGTTTTAGATGAAAACTCGGACCTAGAATATGTTCCTACACGGTTTTGTATGAAGTAATTCTATGGATAGTATTTGTATTTGTATTTGTGTATCAAAACAAGGTGTGAGCCTACTTTAATTTAGGATATTTTGTACATGAATTTGAAAATAAAGAAACTGCCTCCAAAGAATGTGTGAAAATGTAATAAAATGTTACACTGAAAACATCTCATATCCAGGTGTACAAAAAACAACTGGTCCTCTACCTAATTATAATGTAGAGAGCAAGGCCCCTTCTACACCTAGTTACTGTACAGTATTTCAGTTCAGTAATAGCTTCATCCAAGATATTACAATGGCGTACACTTGCCTACAGGCTACAGTGACCGGGTAACTTCCTTCGGAAACTGAATATTAACACCGGGAAGTACGTTTCTAATCACGTCTTGCCTATTACGTCATTTCGATCCCTCGGGTCTTGGTATTGACGTGGTGAATTCTCTATAGAGTTGATGGCAGTATGTTATTACCGCAATATGCTTGATATTTTACTTATACGGTGAGTGTTTTCGATTTCGACAAGGTAAATATTAACTTGTAAGGCTTAGGATTAGATAAAGCCAAAAATATAAATACGTGGTCGAGTTGAGAATCAATTTTTGGAAAATTGGTTAAAAACAACACTGAATACGATGAGTAAACACATATTTTTTTTAGCAAAAGGGCAAGGAGATGATGGTTTATAAAGATGTATTATGAATCGAATATATATGCTGAGTCCAAAACAGTGATTGGCATACATAAAAAATAGGGCATTATAAAAACAGTATAGATCATGGTTCTAGTGTAATGCACAACAGCGTAGGTACTGTGGAATTTTACGTGAAGAGGCTTTTCATTTCAGACTAACCGAAACCAAAAGGAAGCGGAGGCTAGCTTATTGGCAATCGGGCACCATTCCAAATTCCAGTCCGCTGTAAGGAATGTAATGTCCTCAGAGAAGGCCCAATTGGATTATTCTTCATTTCTTCAGCAAGATCCTGAAGTTTGCTAATTGGACTCTGAAATAAATAGGTTGTATATGCTGCCGTAATAGGGAAAATAGCTCGGCAGGTAATCGAAAAACCTTTCATAAACCTACTTTTAATAAATCTTAACAGCAATATTATTTTTTATCCCCAATTAAAAAAATAAAAGCAATCTCCAAACCCTTACTTTGAACACTCTGTATAATCAACATAATTAATTAACATCGAGAGCTACAGTTCATGAGAGGAAAAATATTTTTTTTATACAAATATTATAATAAATAACCGCGTATTTTGGACCATTCATTAGTATGTGTGTCAATGTGTAAGTATGTTTCCTCATTCCATTTCAGGTAAAAGCTTTTCCTAATATTCGTGGCTCGCAAATATGTTATTGCTCGGGTAGGTAAATGTTTAGCTATCGCTCATGCGGGCCTGCATGTAAACGATACTTGTAGCATATTGGCATAATACATTAGCTATCTAATGTATGAGCTTGTCAAGTGCAAATATTTTGAGATGTGTGTACTCGTAAATAGAAGATAGGGAATCGATGTTCGTTGTTTAGGTATTATTGGAAGCGCTGAAATTGTGCATGGCTTAAGATGTCAGAGACTTTATTTTAAGCTTGCACCTCGTAAGTACTTTTAAATGACTTTCTTTCCAGTGAATTACCTTTGTATATCGTAGCCATATTGTAGATTTTTCACTTCATGAAATACGGCCGGCTCCTCTTCTCAGTTTTTTTTTTTTAGTTAATAACCATGTAATGTGCTTTTTTCAAGAGATTGTGAGGAGGGTTGTGATGGCAATAAGCTATTCCTTATGGTTGGAACTAACTAAATATACATTCTTGGTTTATTTCAGCAACTCCTCCGACCAAAACTTTGAGAAAGGCGAGTATGTAAGTACTATGTTCACCTATATCTTATACTTATACCATATTTACCCAACAACAAAACATCTACAAATGTATCGCAAACAAAAACACATTTGGCATGTTGACTGATATCGCCCTTATCTATCCACAGAATCCAATCTGCGGGTGTCCTGAGATAGGAATCGTGTAAACATAAATTGAAACGAATGTACATAAACAAAATGCGACGTTGCTTTACGGTATTGGATGACAACTAAATGGCGCGATCCAACAAGACGGGAGTTACCGATACTATCGGAATTGTTACTCGAGAACACAGTTTTTCTAAAAACGAACTGTGTTAAGTTTACCTTGTGCTAAGCTGTGAAATGTTTTCCTCTTCTTTTTCGATACTTAAGCTTGCTTCTAATTATACTACCATTAGTATTGGTTCAGCTATTTCAATCAAGAAATTCAATACGTGTTAGAACTTTGTTGCGGCTAAAATGGTTAGTTTTAGCTACACTGTACCTAACAATTTGTTTTCGACTTAGGCTTTATAAAGTGTATCAAATGTATGTGTAATTTAAAATAGTTTTGTTACTAACTATACATCAGTTTGAAAGTTTCAAAGTACTTATTCAGTAGTTTATTACATACGATAACGTTACAAAGAAACTTTCGGTGTCGATAGTACATTATAAAGTTTTAAGGACTCAATTATAGCATTTCCAAATATTTTTTCCAAAAGGTATTGAAAACTAATACGCAGGTACTTACAAAATACAAAGTTTCATCACTATAATATGTACCTACAGACTTTTAATAGGATTGCCGACAGGCTGTTATTCGGATCCAGCGGTATTTGTTTTTGAATTAAAGTGTTACGTTAGCATTAAAACTACATTAATTCTCGTCGAGATCTTTACTTAGCAAAGAGTACTGTTTACAGAGTAGCTAAGAGCTCAAATAACGTAGTGTGACATAAATCGCTTGGAAAATCGAACAAACTGGTTCCATTAACGCAGTGTAGCAAGAATTGACAAGCTGCGAGTTTGCGCTACAAAATTAAAATCACTTTACTAGACTGTGTCCGGGTCTATTCAAATGCAGGAAAAAGGTTTTCTACTCGTATAAAAATCATAAAACTCACATTTTTGCTACACACCATTCCAGTCACGTATCTCAACGAGATCACGTTCGTCTTCTGTTTTTTTTTTTCGTCAAAACCTAATCTGTGATTTTTGTTCTGTAAACCCGAAACACATGCGTTTGATAAATTGCTAGTTCTCGAGAGGGGCCGTAAAAAATAAATAACTATGAGAAATTGATGTATGGTTCTGACTTATTTTATGTTCTGTTGTATTTTATTTTTCTACAGTCGAAAATTACAAGCCGTAAATTTGGCCGTCATGTTGTTTTTCATTAAGGATTTTTTTACGTCATATCTATACTTACCATTTTCTGTGTGCTTCTCACCCATACGTACCTAAAAGCTTACGATAAGAACACAATAGCCGCGCGTTTGTTGGGGCCAGGTATCAAAAAAGGCCATATTCCTCATTTCCCTTTCATAACGCGATCAGAATTCATACAACTACAATACCAAAAAAAGGACAAGCCCTTTCAAAATTCAACCCCTTTTTGTACCCAATTAGTATTTCATAAACCGTTCAAAAGAAGAATTGAACCTTGGTTTTCCTTACAGTTTACCGCCCCAGTGATGAGAATATTGGTGTTTGTTTGGGTCTCAGTGGACGAGGGAAAGCAAATAGCGCTGTTTACTGAAGGTGCTAGAGTTTGCTGAGAGATCAGTCTTACGACCGTCGAGCTAAGGGCCCTCCGACCTTTCAGAGAGCCTTATTTACACGGGATGTTTGGCCGCTAGGAATAATTACAAATCATTGCCAAGGCTTTAGATAAGACAGACGGAATTGGGCTGTAAGGAAAGAAATACTGCTACGGAGTACCGTTTGAGTGGTAAGCAATCTTGATAGGACTCCTTACACAAATACTCATTAACACAAATAAAGTTTTTCTTGAAATAATGGTTAATTGTCATAAGTGTACTTAAAATTATTTTTATTTTTTATTTTTATTTTTATTTTTTATTTTTTTTTTATTTTTTTTTATTTTTTTTTTATTTTTTTTATTTTTTTTATTTGCGTCAGGCATCTATGGCCCATAGAAAATACTATACATAAATATTATAAAAATGAATTATATACTAATACATAATTTATATAATAACAACTTAAAAACTAATGCACACGAAGTGTCGGCGTCGTGTTGCGCTGCGTGGTGTCGCGTAGCCTTCCTCGAAATCTCCGGTAGACGACACCCTTCGGCCAAAACTCTTCCTTGAGGAAGGTCTCGAAGTGATGACTTGGAACTCGCACCATGAACGACTTGAAGTTCGTGTTGTGGCGCGACTCCAACTTCTCCACCCTCAAGGTCCAGTTGGTCTTGGACCGGACATACTCCACGATCTGCTCCACCGTCGTGGTGTGATGTAGACGGGACACATACAGCTGCGTCGTTGGTACTGCAGGACGCAGCAGGATGTTGGGTCCAGTTTGTGCGGTACCGCACTGATTCCTACAAGGTGGCCTCTTTCTTCTCCTTTCTACCTTTATGAAGCCATCCTTGTCGCACGTGTCCTTCTTTGGACAAGTCGGTGGCTTTGGTTTGCCACGGGTTTGTTTAACCCCTTTAGTCCGCTTTGTTTGGGTCACAGCGGGCTTGTTGGTGGCTGCTACTGCTGCGTAGGCGCGTTTAGGGGTCGATGTTCCTACGCAAGCCTCAGCCGCAGGTGTCGACACAGCGGCGGCGGCGGGACCCCAGGTAGCAGCAGATAGTTAATAACCTCAACTTTTGGAGATATTCTAAGCTCTAGGGCGTATTAAGGTGGTTAAGATTCACACTGGGCGATCCTACAGCTGCATAAGAGATGTCAGTGATATTTAAAAGCTAAGAACTGCGTTAGGGCTAGATAAGACCGCAAAAAGGTATTAAATTTAACGCCTCTATTCAGCTTTTAACCGTTTCAACTTCCTTGGCGAAATAAAGGCTTTTAGTGATAAAATAACGCCAATGGCTGTTTAAGTAGGTGATAATTAGATTCTTATTAAACTGGCTTATTAAAAGTGGCACGTTTGAAGCTATTATGACGGTAATAGCTGTAAAATATGATTTGGTCCCATTAGCAGCCTATTACTGTGTATGTCACCTTAAACAGCCGCTATAACATGCCATTTATAAGGTCTGCGTACAGATAGGGCTGTGAAAACATTCACTAGACGTCTCGCAGGCTGCTTAGAGACTCACTAGTGTAAATAATTAGCTTGAAAGCTGCATAAAGTTCAGCATGGTGCAATTTTAATTTATCTGTTTCCTGATCAACATACACTTGTGAACTATTAGGTAAGCTTAGGCTGCTTAGAGACTCACTGAGTGTAAAATTAATTAGGCTTCAAGGCTGGCAAAAAGTTCACAATGTGCAATTTATTTAACGTTGTCTGATTAACAGGTACACCTTGTGAAACTATTAGGTAGGCCTTCGACTAAAAAAGTAACATGTGTATAAATGTCAAATAAATTTTTTGACTTTTATCGATATTGTTGGTGTATGTATAGGAATGTATTGTAGTAGTTTTTGCTTACGATAACATAACCACAACTTTTTTGTTTTAATCTTATAATTCTTTAAATAGCACAAAAAAAATATTAATCGTCAGTTTTCGTCTCAGCATATTTATATCACAAACTAATAATTTAA
>NWSH02000019.1:6291261-6316942 GCA_002382865.2 Heliothis virescens
GTTTATCTTTACATAATACAAAAGACAAGTAAAGGATGTGTTCAGCCTAGGAAACTGAACAACTTTCTCTTGGAACATATGTAGAATATGTAATGTTAGGAAAGACGTTTTTTTTTCATAATTCAATATGCCATTAAAAACATCCTGTAAAAAACCCAAGTCTCGCAGCTCAGTCTCTCTACCGTAAAAAGTTGTGAGATCCATGTAATACCAAGTCAGTTAATCTATTTAGTCTCTACTTAAAGGACCTCCTGTCTTAAGTTATTACATACGTTTAACAAATAGAACGACTTGGCCATCGCATGAAAACACAATAAGTATTACAATTATATTAGATTCTTTAGTCTGTCGCGCCTCACGCGATAGAAATTCTCGAAACCAATTCATTAATTGGTACTCTTGTTCGCCATTGAAGATTCAGGAGCATTAACTTCTTTAAGATACTCACCTCAATCATCATATTCGGAAGGACTCTGGTGAGGAATTAGGTTGCTGGCCCGTCGTGCTGTGTAACCAAATCATGCGATGGCCAAGTCGGTCTATTTGTTAAACGTATGTAATAACTTAAGGCAGAAGGTCCTTTAAGTAGAGACTAAATAGATTAACCGACTTGGTATTACATGGATCTCACAACTTTTTACGGTAGAGAGACTGAGCTGCGAGACTTGGGTTTTTTACAGGATGTTTTTAATGGCATTGTTATTTTCTGGCAACAGACACACACATTACGTCTTTCATATAATGAGACAGATAATGAAGTCTTTGATGAAGTCATCTTACCATTTTGTAATTCTAAAATGGTACATTAATTAAATTGAGGAGCCTATGACCTGCTACGTCTGACATATTTTGTGCTTCACGAATTGATCGATCACCAAGTAAAGCAACGCTTGGCGTGGTTGGTTTGTTGGTAGGTGATTAAATTGACATTTGTAATTGGTAAGTCCCGGCTGTTCTTTGAACAGATTTGGCTGTCGTTACGGCTAATCAGAAGCCAGAAAGTCTGACAACCAGGCTTACGAGTTGAGGTCAGACATGCAGTCGCTTCACATTAAACATTTTTAGGTACTCCACTGCATCCAGTTAAGATTGGCAGCCGATTCCAAGGCTATAAGTGCGTACCTACGATGATATAAATAATTTCTTTCCATAATAAAGTTACGAGTAGACGCACTTTATTAAAAAAAAACAAACCCCATCAGTTTACTCCACTACTGTCGTGCTTACTACAATGATATTTGTATCAAAAATAATATACAGGAAAATAATTACACCTAATGAGTATTTCTTTCACCGGTCTAGTTTAATGATAATGATGATGACCCGTGTAATTTAGGCACACTGCTTAATCACTGCCACTAATAGACAAACATTATATTTGTCGAAATTATTTCCGTATCTACTTTGATATAAGATTTATTTGTACTTATGAATAGTTACTTATGCCCAGCATACCTACTGCAAAAGTTATTATACTTACATTCCAATGTTTCTTTTTTTGGGTTTCAGACTCTTATAATTCTTCTGAAGTCGCTGTGTCTTCGAGAATACCTGTGGTAGAGAAAATACCTACACCATTCTGGTAGTGTTTTTTTTTCTAATAAGGTTTTCCAAGAAAATAAGATTATTTATTTTAACAATAAGCACTTGAGGTTTTCTTACTACAGCAAAGTTATTGTAGTATTGTTCCTAATGTTTTGCACCTTCAGCAGAAAAAATCCTTTCAGCTCTAAAATTGTATGAGAGAAATTGTATAGAAACATTGTGAAAAGACTCACAAGATAAGCAAAAACATTTTAGGTCACCGCCAAAATGAAGATGAAAAATCACAGATAAGATGTAACCAGAAAAAGCAAAACAAAAAAACGACATTTCTTTGTTATTGAATTAATTAAAATTGTTTGTCTGGAGGCGAATAAAAAAAGTATGAGAATTTATTTTCTCTTTAAATTGCATTGTGACAGCCGCGTTAACCTTAATTAATTTTAATCCGTTTGTACCTCTCCTACAAGTTATTTCTGTACCAAAATACTTTAAAACGTAGGTAAATCATGGTGATATCATACCGTTCGGAGTCTCCAAATTTTACCGAATTAAATTTGTTTTCTTTGTTAAAATTCAAACAAAACATCGTCAACCTTAGCTTAACGACTCAATCGATCATGATGTCAGTTAGGCATAATGATAATTTATCATCTGTAAGCACACTTTGCAAAATGGCACGGCGCGGTGGCGACGTAATGTTCCGTCCCGACCACCTAAATATAAAATTTAAATTTAAGATTTGTTATGGAAATGAAGATTAAACAATGTATATTTACAAACAACCATAATAAGCTGAATTTATATTACCAACGCGATCATTGTTCAGAAGTCAAATCATTAATCGTAAACTGAGAAATGCCACGTTTTAGAACTTCCCTTTTTGAAGTTGAAAAAGAATGGGGCACTTTATTTTGGTGAAGTTTTTACTTCCCTCTTGTAACAAATGACAGTAATATCTTGTATGCATATGTCAGCGTGGGAAAACACAATATGTTCCCGACAAATTATCTGGGAACTTGTTCATAGTGTCGCCAACCCGCGCTGAGGGATGAAAAATGACTGAGAGCTTCATCACGAACCTCTGAGGCTCAAGCTGCCTTATTCAGCGATAAAGTTTCTTTTAGGATAAAATGTTCCTGACACCGTAAAATATTAGCGGTTAGATTAGGAATTCGATTTTTCCTTAGAATTCAATGCCTTGTGAATATAATTTTATCTATTTCATTGTAGAAATTGAGTCACGGATATTTTCATAGCAAAAGAAAATCTAATTTCCAATATAGTTAAGGGAAAGAGTAAAACGAAAGTTTTTTACTGGAGAAGTTTATTTTTAACGTTTGTTCATATATTGAGATTTCCAAAACTCGTAAAGTTAACTTTACCAGTTCAAAGTTACACATCTAGCTTTTTATATGGCGAAAACAGAAACTATTGAGAGCACTACTTAGGCGAGAACAGACAACAATGGAGAATTAATTACATGCGAACTTGTTATGACTTCTATAGGCAATAACTATACATATCCGGGCTAAGGCATAAACAATGAAGCGCCTTTATATTTATTAGCACAATTAAATGTTCATTCAGCTGCAGTCATTACTTGTGGCTCACTTATCGACGCAATGTTCTAGCCTAGTTGTCTTCATAAAACGATCAGATGTCGGCGCCACCCTTGTTGGTCCCGTTTTTATCTACAAAAAATATGTCCCTTTACAGTTCATTGACTTATTTTACTGTTTCATAACGCACTATCTCACAGCCGATACCGCGACCACGACGTTTCTTCTACTCTTACTTTTATTTAGTTTTACAATTCTATAGCTGAATTTATGTTTCTCGTGGTATTCAATACTATTATTATCCCCTCTTGCTACCATGTCTTCTTCGTTATGTACTATCTTTAGTTTTTCTTTTACTTTTATCCATCTGTCATTCTTCCAGTCATATTTTCTTCCCATCGCTAAAAGGATGTCTTCAAATTTAGGCCATGGTGAATTTAATGCACTCGATTTATTAGGCTTATCCTTATTTAATACTTCAAATTTAACGTTATCATGCTGATTAATTGAATGTTTCGAAGGCATATTGTTAGTAACGTCACTAACATTGGCGTATAAAAAGTTCTGTTCTACTTTATCATTGTGTTCGTCATTCCCCGTTTCTTTTTTACGATCCAGTATATTTGTAACACGTTTGTAGTGTATTCTATCAACATTATCCCCCTTGTATCGCTCCTCTGGATATTCATCGTAAAAGCTTTCTATCTCGCGCTCAATTTTTTCTGCAAAGGAAATTGAAATATGTCAGACACACTTTTTGCAAGCGTTTGTTAGGGAAAGGGGAAAACTTTTAAAAGGAACAAATTTTCATGACATCGCTTGTGAACTGTTTTGTTTTCTTGATACCTCTAAATAAAAGTGACATTTTAGCAAATTGAAGAGCAGGATGATGGTGTCAGTTTGTTTTAAAAGGGTTGTTTTTATGATAGGTAACATTTTCTATCTTGCAAATGACTTTTACCGACGGGGAATATTTAAAAAATGAATCATGTCTGTGGCACGAGAAAAATATGGTGCAAGAATAACAATTTAAATGCAAATAAGGCTTCAAGCTAGACTTTCCTTTTAAAATTATAGTAATAATCGCCAGAGACTGCATTTGATATATCGTGCAAAATAAAAAATACTTGCATGAACATACAGTAAACACTCCGAAGTTAACTTAAACTCCACTTTTCAGCTACACTAATAATATTGGGGTGATAAGTTTTGGTTTAGAACTATAATGTTCTACTAGTGATTTAACTGTCCCACTGTAGGGCACAGGCCTCTTCTCATATAGGAAGGAATGGAAATAATAACCACGAGTGCTAAAGACGGATTGTCGATTTCAGAGTTCGAAGTCCAGGTTTTCTCAAAATGTTTTCTTGAGAAGCAGGTTATACCAGTAGACCACCACGACTATTACAATTAACTTATCACGTATTTAACTAAACAAAACCTATTAATATCTTACCTGCCATCGTTTTATAGAGTTCAATATCATGTCGAAGCTTTTCCTTGTCCCTTTCTTTCCAATGTCCATCACCGTGATCTGAGGGAAATAAATTAAAGGTATATTTCGACCCTGCCAGTAATTTCGGGATGAATAGAATCCTCCCAAAGGTTGGATTGGAATGATCTCGTTTATATTGTATTGATAGAAATTTCGATTGATGTTTTGCCCGGCAGCACTGATATATTTTCCGTTTTCGTTTTTTCTTTGTTCGTTGGTGTCAATAATAAATCTCCGAGCTATTGAGTAGGAACGCGTTATAGTGATTCTATGAAACTTGTTATAGAATCATTTGAATGTGAAATGAAACTACTGTGCATTAGTGTTTCTTTGAAAATATTTTTCTCAATTAAGTTACTGCATTAAAAATACATTATTTGCGATACATATCGAATTAATAAGAGAGATAAAATTTATATTAAAACAAACATAAAGAATATTCATAACTAACCTACTTTCATACAATCACTACATACAATTATTATGTAAATCCGTTCGTCTACTCACCAATACACACTATGAAGATAATGACAAATGTCGTATAGTCCATTACACGCCTATTGATCAGCCTTCTAATGAAGCCTTCAGACCTGAAACAATACGACCTAACTTAGTTCAATTGGGCGGGTAACTATAATCATGTAATTTACTGATACGAACAACCGATAGAAAGTGTTAAGATCTCGCTCGGAAATCCAAAAATGACACAAATAAGGGCAACACAAGCAACTAAAAATAAACCTTTCGTATTTACTGGGTGAATAGTTAAGCACAAAAATGTATACCATTTAACTTTCGGTTGGATATTTGAAAACTTCAGTACTATTTTACGTTCAAGCATGCAGAGATTTTGGTGCAAAAATTAGGAAAGTATGTGCACACTTTTTGTCAACTTCGCAGCATCGTACTGAAGCAAAATTGAACAAAAAGGCTTGAGTTTATCGTCGCGTATGAAGGAATTTCTAATAAAATACTGCTATATTTAGACAAAACCTTGCTAAAATAATGTTGTCATTCAATTAAATTTTATTGTTCTATAAATACACGTTCTATTCTCTCTTATTAGTTAGTCCTCTTATTAAACAAACATTTAATAAAGTTATACCAGAAATAATCATATATTTCCAAAGGTTTAGAAATCCCGCTTATGCAGACTAAACTGGCCGATAGTAAGTTTACAGTTTATTTTGAAGGTAATCGTGAATCCAATCAAACTTTTTAGGCAGTTTGATACCGGCCACATACCTGATCGCTGTAAGGTACAGACGACATCAGGTCAACGTAAACGAATCTGTCAAATTTTACCAATCGAATATTAACCTTCCGCTATTGTGATAAGGTTGAAAATCTATTGCAGTTTGACAGATTGTGGTAACTTGTTGTGCTGTTGTCTGTACCAACGCGTTATTCTCCTAGGTAAACTGATTTATGAATCCGATCTAACTATTGGCTGAAAAAAAGTTTGAAGTATGCGTGGGCTCCGGACTTGGTATACTTTTATTCCTTGTTTATTTTCAGGCACGTTCCAATGATAACAATACACGTAATTAATTAAATTAAGTGGAAGTGGTATAAGAGTTATTCGATTTCAATTCAAGAAATAGATTCGTTTATGCAAAGTTGTATTACAACTTAGTTCTAGTGCGCGAGTAGTAGGTAGTTTTTGTTACGGCTAAACCGAACCTATGGCCATCTAATAACAATATTTTGTAGTTGCTTAAAAGTGTTCTATAATGTTTAAAAGATACAATGTAAAATAAATGTTTTACTTGTTTATGCTAAAGCTTAGTTAAATATATTTTTTACGAAAATTATCTGTGTTACTTCCTCTACTGCGAATTAATATTGTAGATGTAAGTTTTAAAATAATTGAGAGTGTTTCGTTATAAAGAATCTGTCCCTTTTAAAACTTTAACTGAAAAAAAATGTTTGGTTGTCGACTCATATAATAATAATTAACTTCTTTTTATTGAGTGAGCTGCAGGTTTAATCACCTAACAAGCCCTGGTATCAGAGTTTTCTCAAATTTCCTTTTCGGCCTCTGACGAGGAATTATAACAACGACTAGTACTGAGTAGCATTCGGGGACGCTCGTTTTATTTGCCCTCCCGGGCATGGGTATCTGACACCGCCAAATTCCAATAATTTACTAATAGATTCAAAATAGAGCAGCATAAAATGGGAGTGAAGGAGCCAATATCGCAAAGTTTTGCAAATTTAGATTTCTAGAAATACATATTTTCAGAGTCCTACTACGAATTTGATCAAATAATTTTTCTGTTAAAAAGAAAAATAGTAACCAAATCATCTCTTAAATTGAAGTATAACCGAAAATATCGTCCGATTTCAACAGAACTTTTTAACTGAAATTATGCGAATCTAAAAAGGTATTGAAATTCTAGTATTGTCAAAATTTTCAAGAAAAAATATAAGTTTCTCAGGTTTCTCGGCGACATTGCCCGCTAAAATGAAATTTATGGAATTCTCGTACGCTAGGGGCTAAAGTTGAACGATGTGGCGACTTTTTAATTTGTTCAGTTCTTTTTCTCTCAGCTCTTATTAAAATACGTTTCGTCTAATATACGGTGTTATTATCCACACCTGGCACCTTAATTATTTGCATATTTAGATTTTTACGCGGTCTGTCTCCCGCTCTAATATTCGTGACAACATTTTCTGAGCTCTGATATCTCTAAAGTACGTTTTGATGTTTCCGCTATTCGTTTATTTTGCAAATTGTTGTTTATTTAAGAAGATGAAAAGGAAGATTAATAGAAAGTGATATTTTGTAATTGACTCTTACTGTGTCATACGCATCAAACGTTCTAGATTATAATAAAAGATTAAAGATTTTAGTTAGCAGTTTCATTTACAAATAAAGTAAGTATTTCGAACATGATATACTTTATACTCAACTTTGACCTGACGTATGTTGCAATTTTTATACTAAGAACTTGATCTCTGTTGGGAGAAAAGTATGAACACAAAAAGTTCTAAAACTTTTCTCAGGAGGCTGAAAGCAGAATTTCTGAGACAGGTGATCTATCATTTACGGTTTCGTTAAATGAATGATGCGAAACAACAGGATTTGAGGGCGAACTTTGATAAATGTAATTTGATTTTGAATATCGTATCAGAGTAGAACTGTAATATTTAAATACATTAGCCATATACGCGTTTAGTGAGTACATATTACGCAATCGAGCTCCAACATATTATTTTTTCTACAATTCCAAAGCAATAATGTCTATGTATTTAGGTACTTACAATTATGAACTACAATATTTGATAGTAAGAGTCAGCTATATCTTACATTTTATTAGTCCTATTTGATAAGCTTCACAGAATATTGCAATTATATAGCCGCGACATCTATTGAAGATCTAAATGCGAAAACGTTTAACTCTGCATTGATGATGTAATTATTTTTATTAAAAAGAAATAACGTGAGGTTACACGACATCATAACCTAATGTTTGCCTAATGCTTACGTGCATATAATATAATTGCCATACAACGTGGCAATGCAGCCAGTCTTCTGGGCACGTTTCCGGAGGACAGTGATGTAGAGGAATACTTCGACGCCTAACATCACTCATGTTCCCTTTTTTATGTACATTTTTATTTTAGTTTGTATATATTAGTAATTAATAGTAGTTTTAAGTTTGTATATGTTTATAAGTAGGCATACATACTAAGTATAAATTGTAAAAAAAAATATCTATAATTACCTAGATATCACAATACTACCTATTTATATTGCTACTGACAAATTAGCTATTGTGACGGTCTGGAAGCTAACAACCTCGTTTTGTTACCACTAGAATGTCGTTTCGAAAACTGCTCCTATTATTATATGTTCCGCTCCTAGATTAAAAGTTTCACTTTATTCAGATGTATACAATACACATCGTAATTGTAAACTTTTTCAAAATCTCTTAAGTAACTTTTGCATGAACATACTTTTTAGCTTTTGAATACATTATGATAGTACGCCTAATATTATGGCGGAAATCAATAAGTTCAGATTTTTTCAGGGATAAAAGAGAAACTCAGAATCGGAGGATCGAGAGTTATTTTTAAAACGTGATGAGAATAGTTTTCAGGCGTTTTACCAGCGATATAACACGATAAATGTAACTCAAAAACGTTGTCGCTTCTTGCAAACTCGTATAAAAAGTCGCATTAGTACGTCAAGTAAAAAGTTCACGCTGGAACGTAAATGGTCATTAGTTGTGGATTATGGCCGACAAGCTGCAGAGCTGAGGGAAGGAAAAGGCGTTGAGACGTGCCTCGACGACTTGCGACATGCTATGTCTCAGAATATTAACACAAGATAAAATGTGCTTTGGAATATAAAGTGAAGAATGAATATGACACTGTTATACTCTTGTAGTAAGCTGGTGTCTTGTTCATGAGTTCGATTACTTGATCAAACATTGTACGGACGACAGCAGATTAACGTATACGAATCTGTCAAATTTTACCAATCGAACATTAACCTTCCATTATAGTGATAAGGTTGAAAATCTATTGCAGACATTTGACAGATTGTGCTAAATTGATGTGCTGTCGTCTGTACTTGACCATAAAACATCAACCATGACATCTGAGGTTGTTGTGTCATTTGAGGGTTGATGGGCACTATAAATAAGAGTGCCATCGAATCTTTTGTGTAGTTAAAACCTATCAATTAACGACCGTTCCCAATAACCTATCTAACTCTGGATTTACTTACCAGAGATAGGAATTTGACATTACTAGTATGGGGCTAACGTCAAATTTCTATCACTAGTAAGCAAATCCAGAGATAGACAGAATATTGATTTCCGCAGTTAGGGAAGACTGACTTATTTGTACTGACTGACTCTACTGACTGACTGACTGACTGTCAGTCTCTAAAGAATCAGGGACGTTCGGAAAAAGTTAAAAAAAAAAGCTGTCCTTTAAAATTTTTCCTAGCCTGATATTTCAAAAGCTCCAAAAACAACTGCCAGCTGCCCGATGCGCTTTGAGATAAACAAACCACAATTCCAAAAATAAAAACAGGCCACAATTTTTAAAACAAAAACTATGCCAGCAACACTTTAACAAACTCCACAGAGTTCAAAATAAACTACCCAGGGAAAACATTCCACATTCATATTGTTTTTAACAATAATCTGGGTGAACGATAAAGTTTAAATTACACCCTTATCAGTGAACATTATCAAAACGATTTATTGAAAGTATAAACATTTCCGTAGTCGGGCTAACGAGGTAAAGTATGTGCCCTCGTGAACGCGACATATACAGGATGTTTACAGCGTAGATATCATTAAAATGTGTTTATTTGTTTACTGCCTTTCTGTTTATCCTGATTACAAACACAAATAAAATTTTTCGATAGGTTTCAATATTTGACTGACTATTAGTACCTNTTGACAGATTGTGGTAACTTGTTGTGCTGTTGTCTGTACCAACGCGTTATTCTCCTAGGTAAACTGATTTATGAATCCGATCTAACTATTGGCTGAAAAAAAGTTTGAAGTATGCGTGGGCTCCGGACTTGGTATACTTTTATTCCTTGTTTATTTTCAGGCACGTTCCAATGATAACAATACACGTAATTAATTAAATTAAGTGGAAGTGGTATAAGAGTTATTCGATTTCAATTCAAGAAATAGATTCGTTTATGCAAAGTTGTATTACAACTTAGTTCTAGTGCGCGAGTAGTAGGTAGTTTTTGTTACGGCTAAACCGAACCTATGGCCATCTAATAACAATATTTTGTAGTTGCTTAAAAGTGTTCTATAATGTTTAAAAGATACAATGTAAAATAAATGTTTTACTTGTTTATGCTAAAGCTTAGTTAAATATATTTTTTACGAAAATTATCTGTGTTACTTCCTCTACTGCGAATTAATATTGTAGATGTAAGTTTTAAAATAATTGAGAGTGTTTCGTTATAAAGAATCTGTCCCTTTTAAAACTTTAACTGAAAAAAAATGTTTGGTTGTCGACTCATATAATAATAATTAACTTCTTTTTATTGAGTGAGCTGCAGGTTTAATCACCTAACAAGCCCTGGTATCAGAGTTTTCTCAAATTTCCTTTTCGGCCTCTGACGAGGAATTATAACAACGACTAGTACTGAGTAGCATTCGGGGACGCTCGTTTTATTTGCCCTCCCGGGCATGGGTATCTGACACCGCCAAATTCCAATAATTTACTAATAGATTCAAAATAGAGCAGCATAAAATGGGAGTGAAGGAGCCAATATCGCAAAGTTTTGCAAATTTAGATTTCTAGAAATACATATTTTCAGAGTCCTACTACGAATTTGATCAAATAATTTTTCTGTTAAAAAGAAAAATAGTAACCAAATCATCTCTTAAATTGAAGTATAACCGAAAATATCGTCCGATTTCAACAGAACTTTTTAACTGAAATTATGCGAATCTAAAAAGGTATTGAAATTCTAGTATTGTCAAAATTTTCAAGAAAAAATATAAGTTTCTCAGGTTTCTCGGCGACATTGCCCGCTAAAATGAAATTTATGGAATTCTCGTACGCTAGGGGCTAAAGTTGAACGATGTGGCGACTTTTTAATTTGTTCAGTTCTTTTTCTCTCAGCTCTTATTAAAATACGTTTCGTCTAATATACGGTGTTATTATCCACACCTGGCACCTTAATTATTTGCATATTTAGATTTTTACGCGGTCTGTCTCCCGCTCTAATATTCGTGACAACATTTTCTGAGCTCTGATATCTCTAAAGTACGTTTTGATGTTTCCGCTATTCGTTTATTTTGCAAATTGTTGTTTATTTAAGAAGATGAAAAGGAAGATTAATAGAAAGTGATATTTTGTAATTGACTCTTACTGTGTCATACGCATCAAACGTTCTAGATTATAATAAAAGATTAAAGATTTTAGTTAGCAGTTTCATTTACAAATAAAGTAAGTATTTCGAACATGATATACTTTATACTCAACTTTGACCTGACGTATGTTGCAATTTTTATACTAAGAACTTGATCTCTGTTGGGAGAAAAGTATGAACACAAAAAGTTCTAAAACTTTTCTCAGGAGGCTGAAAGCAGAATTTCTGAGACAGGTGATCTATCATTTACGGTTTCGTTAAATGAATGATGCGAAACAACAGGATTTGAGGGCGAACTTTGATAAATGTAATTTGATTTTGAATATCGTATCAGAGTAGAACTGTAATATTTAAATACATTAGCCATATACGCGTTTAGTGAGTACATATTACGCAATCGAGCTCCAACATATTATTTTTTCTACAATTCCAAAGCAATAATGTCTATGTATTTAGGTACTTACAATTATGAACTACAATATTTGATAGTAAGAGTCAGCTATATCTTACATTTTATTAGTCCTATTTGATAAGCTTCACAGAATATTGCAATTATATAGCCGCGACATCTATTGAAGATCTAAATGCGAAAACGTTTAACTCTGCATTGATGATGTAATTATTTTTATTAAAAAGAAATAACGTGAGGTTACACGACATCATAACCTAATGTTTGCCTAATGCTTACGTGCATATAATATAATTGCCATACAACGTGGCAATGCAGCCAGTCTTCTGGGCACGTTTCCGGAGGACAGTGATGTAGAGGAATACTTCGACGCCTAACATCACTCATGTTCCCTTTTTTATGTACATTTTTATTTTAGTTTGTATATATTAGTAATTAATAGTAGTTTTAAGTTTGTATATGTTTATAAGTAGGCATACATACTAAGTATAAATTGTAAAAAAAAATATCTATAATTACCTAGATATCACAATACTACCTATTTATATTGCTACTGACAAATTAGCTATTGTGACGGTCTGGAAGCTAACAACCTCGTTTTGTTACCACTAGAATGTCGTTTCGAAAACTGCTCCTATTATTATATGTTCCGCTCCTAGATTAAAAGTTTCACTTTATTCAGATGTATACAATACACATCGTAATTGTAAACTTTTTCAAAATCTCTTAAGTAACTTTTGCATGAACATACTTTTTAGCTTTTGAATACATTATGATAGTACGCCTAATATTATGGCGGAAATCAATAAGTTCAGATTTTTTCAGGGATAAAAGAGAAACTCAGAATCGGAGGATCGAGAGTTATTTTTAAAACGTGATGAGAATAGTTTTCAGGCGTTTTACCAGCGATATAACACGATAAATGTAACTCAAAAACGTTGTCGCTTCTTGCAAACTCGTATAAAAAGTCGCATTAGTACGTCAAGTAAAAAGTTCACGCTGGAACGTAAATGGTCATTAGTTGTGGATTATGGCCGACAAGCTGCAGAGCTGAGGGAAGGAAAAGGCGTTGAGACGTGCCTCGACGACTTGCGACATGCTATGTCTCAGAATATTAACACAAGATAAAATGTGCTTTGGAATATAAAGTGAAGAATGAATATGACACTGTTATACTCTTGTAGTAAGCTGGTGTCTTGTTCATGAGTTCGATTACTTGATCAAACATTGTACGGACGACAGCAGATTAACGTATACGAATCTGTCAAATTTTACCAATCGAACATTAACCTTCCATTATAGTGATAAGGTTGAAAATCTATTGCAGACATTTGACAGATTGTGCTAAATTGATGTGCTGTCGTCTGTACTTGACCATAAAACATCAACCATGACATCTGAGGTTGTTGTGTCATTTGAGGGTTGATGGGCACTATAAATAAGAGTGCCATCGAATCTTTTGTGTAGTTAAAACCTATCAATTAACGACCGTTCCCAATAACCTATCTAACTCTGGATTTACTTACCAGAGATAGGAATTTGACATTACTAGTATGGGGCTAACGTCAAATTTCTATCACTAGTAAGCAAATCCAGAGATAGACAGAATATTGATTTCCGCAGTTAGGGAAGACTGACTTATTTGTACTGACTGACTCTACTGACTGACTGACTGACTGTCAGTCTCTAAAGAATCAGGGACGTTCGGAAAAAGTTAAAAAAAAAAGCTGTCCTTTAAAATTTTTCCTAGCCTGATATTTCAAAAGCTCCAAAAACAACTGCCAGCTGCCCGATGCGCTTTGAGATAAACAAACCACAATTCCAAAAATAAAAACAGGCCACAATTTTTAAAACAAAAACTATGCCAGCAACACTTTAACAAACTCCACAGAGTTCAAAATAAACTACCCAGGGAAAACATTCCACATTCATATTGTTTTTAACAATAATCTGGGTGAACGATAAAGTTTAAATTACACCCTTATCAGTGAACATTATCAAAACGATTTATTGAAAGTATAAACATTTCCGTAGTCGGGCTAACGAGGTAAAGTATGTGCCCTCGTGAACGCGACATATACAGGATGTTTACAGCGTAGATATCATTAAAATGTGTTTATTTGTTTACTGCCTTTCTGTTTATCCTGATTACAAACACAAATAAAATTTTTCGATAGGTTTCAATATTTGACTGACTATTAGTACCTTTCATTTCAATTAATTCATATTTAATTACATTGTTATCGTAGCAGAAGCAATAGAGAGTTAACTTCACGTATTGAATTTATTAACCATTCTGCGTGGTTTTACCCACATCCTGGTAGAATAACTTCCCGCAACCGGGCAAAAAGTTAAGATAATAAGATAAGTTTGAACTAAGTANTAATAGTAGTTTTAAGTTTGTATATGTTTATAAGTAGGCATACATACTAAGTATAAATTGTAAAAAAAAATATCTATAATTACCTAGATATCACAATACTACCTATTTATATTGCTACTGACAAATTAGCTATTGTGACGGTCTGGAAGCTAACAACCTCGTTTTGTTACCACTAGAATGTCGTTTCGAAAACTGCTCCTATTATTATATGTTCCGCTCCTAGATTAAAAGTTTCACTTTATTCAGATGTATACAATACACATCGTAATTGTAAACTTTTTCAAAATCTCTTAAGTAACTTTTGCATGAACATACTTTTTAGCTTTTGAATACATTATGATAGTACGCCTAATATTATGGCGGAAATCAATAAGTTCAGATTTTTTCAGGGATAAAAGAGAAACTCAGAATCGGAGGATCGAGAGTTATTTTTAAAACGTGATGAGAATAGTTTTCAGGCGTTTTACCAGCGATATAACACGATAAATGTAACTCAAAAACGTTGTCGCTTCTTGCAAACTCGTATAAAAAGTCGCATTAGTACGTCAAGTAAAAAGTTCACGCTGGAACGTAAATGGTCATTAGTTGTGGATTATGGCCGACAAGCTGCAGAGCTGAGGGAAGGAAAAGGCGTTGAGACGTGCCTCGACGACTTGCGACATGCTATGTCTCAGAATATTAACACAAGATAAAATGTGCTTTGGAATATAAAGTGAAGAATGAATATGACACTGTTATACTCTTGTAGTAAGCTGGTGTCTTGTTCATGAGTTCGATTACTTGATCAAACATTGTACGGACGACAGCAGATTAACGTATACGAATCTGTCAAATTTTACCAATCGAACATTAACCTTCCATTATAGTGATAAGGTTGAAAATCTATTGCAGACATTTGACAGATTGTGCTAAATTGATGTGCTGTCGTCTGTACTTGACCATAAAACATCAACCATGACATCTGAGGTTGTTGTGTCATTTGAGGGTTGATGGGCACTATAAATAAGAGTGCCATCGAATCTTTTGTGTAGTTAAAACCTATCAATTAACGACCGTTCCCAATAACCTATCTAACTCTGGATTTACTTACCAGAGATAGGAATTTGACATTACTAGTATGGGGCTAACGTCAAATTTCTATCACTAGTAAGCAAATCCAGAGATAGACAGAATATTGATTTCCGCAGTTAGGGAAGACTGACTTATTTGTACTGACTGACTCTACTGACTGACTGACTGACTGTCAGTCTCTAAAGAATCAGGGACGTTCGGAAAAAGTTAAAAAAAAAAGCTGTCCTTTAAAATTTTTCCTAGCCTGATATTTCAAAAGCTCCAAAAACAACTGCCAGCTGCCCGATGCGCTTTGAGATAAACAAACCACAATTCCAAAAATAAAAACAGGCCACAATTTTTAAAACAAAAACTATGCCAGCAACACTTTAACAAACTCCACAGAGTTCAAAATAAACTACCCAGGGAAAACATTCCACATTCATATTGTTTTTAACAATAATCTGGGTGAACGATAAAGTTTAAATTACACCCTTATCAGTGAACATTATCAAAACGATTTATTGAAAGTATAAACATTTCCGTAGTCGGGCTAACGAGGTAAAGTATGTGCCCTCGTGAACGCGACATATACAGGATGTTTACAGCGTAGATATCATTAAAATGTGTTTATTTGTTTACTGCCTTTCTGTTTATCCTGATTACAAACACAAATAAAATTTTTCGATAGGTTTCAATATTTGACTGACTATTAGTACCTTTCATTTCAATTAATTCATATTTAATTACATTGTTATCGTAGCAGAAGCAATAGAGAGTTAACTTCACGTATTGAATTTATTAACCATTCTGCGTGGTTTTACCCACATCCTGGTAGAATAACTTCCCGCAACCGGGCAAAAAGTTAAGATAATAAGATAAGTTTGAACTAAGTATAATATTTGCATCAGAAAGACTACAACTATACCTTTGGAAAATCTCATCAATATTCTTTACTCATCGGTTCTATGAAAAGACTATAACTAAGCCACTGATTGAACAAAGTAACAAATATACATGTTATGTTGAAGAAAATAAGACGGCTTCAATAGGATAGAAAAAGACACTTTGAATGTAATATAACTATTATTGTAGCGAGTGAGCACTACCTTATCATCTCATCATCTGCCTAGCCTTTTCCCAACTATGTTGGGGTCGGCTGAGTGAGTGAGTGAGCACTGTATTATGTTTTCCATCAATAAACTGTCAAACAAAATGTATCAAACTTAAAAAAGGATTATACTTGACTGTAGTTTCTAAATAGTGATGTATATCAAGATAGATAACAAATATTAAATAGTGTGTGCTAATGGAAGCTACTGTGTGTATCTATAGCATATCAAATGATTGTATTTTGTCAACATTGCTTTTCAAAAATAATTTCACTGAATGAAACAGCCTAACTAATTTACCACACTGATGACCGTAGTTAACCGTAGTTTTTTTGATTAAGGTTCAGTCAATTTTCTCTTAATTCACTTCCTGTAATTTACTTCATAAGTTATTACCCTTAAAGTCAGTTTTTTATACTAATTAATTGCTGAATCAAACTCAAATAGAAAACAAAACAAAAGCTCTTTCCCACGAAACGTATGCAAATTCAAAACGTACCAACAAACCTTTATTTACACGCACTTCCAAATGCGAATATCAAACAAACTCTTCCCAGTTTGATTGCAAACTCGAAATAAACCAAACTTTAAATTTCAGTCACAAAACTTTGTTGTTCCTCGTAACGAACGTTTTCGACGCAAACGAGATGCGTGCTCCGTCGCTCAAGGCTCGAGTCCGACTGACTACTAGCCTGTTCGCGAACTTCATTTACCATAGGCTTCCCACCTACCCCTCGGCTTTTGTCCTCGTATCTTTTACATTGACCGTTATCCACCGTTCAGTCTTTCAGCGTCACATTAAAAAGCAGGTAATGGAAACGTTCTAACATGATATTTTCAAGTTTTGAATGAGTACAGTGAAGATGAGGGTCGGCTTTCCCACCACCCCAATGCTCCCTCGGTACCGTACTTAAACTTGTATTGCATGTCTGTAAGGTAGGCTTTTCAATCAGACACGTTGCCCTTTGAATTTAAATGGCATCGGTTGTTTTGGTTAGTTTTTCTTGTTAATCAATTTCTATTCAGAGACTTAATTAACTTCCCCTTAGCTGCTCGCTACCATTGGTCGAACAACACTGCACTGCAGTTTATTTCACATAATTGAATTTCTATTTTAAAATTTTTGTCTATTTTAACTTTTATAAAGTGAAACCGATTAATTAGTTTGTTTTTTGTGTAAAGTTTATTAGGCAAACCAAAAGAAAATCATAAATAAAAATAATAAGCTATTGTTTTTAACGAGTGAAATGAAATAGAGCATACTTTTCTTTGACATGATAATAATAGAAAATTATTCTGAGATAAAATTAGGTTTTAAATCCGCTCCCCAAACGACACCGTAGAAGCTGCTCATTTCGCGAGGCGGGTATTAAAAGCATTGAATAAACATTCATTACGCCCATTGTTCTGACGTAGTTAATCTGTTCTTTTATTTTATCGTCTGGCCTTTATTAGGTCCGTTCCCAGATTGTGCTGAACAAAATCATTAAAACGGTTTTCGTTTACAAAAATGCCTATTACGACCAGCCGCCTAGCCGCCGCAAATTCTATATAAAGGTTGGTCTTTTGTCCTTTATATTACTTTATTTTTGCGGTTCTGTTGGGTTCTTACACATTGGCGCGACGAGATATTGCGATTTTTATATTGATACCGGCTACATTTATGTTGAACCAGTCATCGTCAGGCTATCAACGTTAGGGATCGGATCATCGGACCATCGGATAATGTATTTTCTTCCCTAAGTACTATGTATCCACCTAATTTTGTGTGACCTTGAAAGAGAAAGGCTACTATTGAAAATTAATGTTGTAGGAAACTTACTAGTTTATATTTTTGGCATATAATAAAATGATGTCACTTGTAGCCCTGCATATAAATTTCCCTTCTAAAAAAGATAAACAAAAAATAAACTATACGTACATAAAATTAGAATTTTATAAATCAGGCTTAGCTCACAGAACATCAGTCTCTTTCCGTTACTATTCAGTGCAGTGGCAGAGCGACACAAACGGCCAAATACTTAGCATTAGAGCGGTGTGCCAGTGAAATGCGGCACTCTAATGGCAGAAACTAGCTTTCTGGCATGCATTTCCAGCAAAATTGCGAAACAGATTTGGTCGTAAACACTAATTGTGTTACAAACTTTTTCCATGTAAAGTCCAATTTATTGCATAGAACTTAAAAATCAGTGAACAGAGTATCTATATGTATGATATAGTGTAACCAGCAGCTGTGTTCCCTAATCTTAAGAGTATTTTCGGAACGTCGTGAAAATATCACGCGTACCATCACGATATCGTGTAGGTGCGTATTCTAGGTACGGACGGTATCGTGTCAATGTGTGAGTGCCCTTTCTCTCGGGTCGTCGGCTTATGTGACGCGTCCTCTCTACTGTTTGAAGACCTTCATGCGTGTACGGAAATATTTCTTTTGGAACCTAAGCTTTCTGCAAATTGACGTTTGAAGTTTTATTGCCTCTTAATGGAACGCTGTTATTTTTGACGAAAGTTAACGTTTTATTTTTATCTGAACTCAGTGTAGAAATTATATGTTGATACGTTCTTAATAACATACTTGTACTCCTGTGTTATTTGGTTTAAATAAATAGATAATACAAAAAAGTCTGTAATCATTTATTTAAATATTTAGTTTGTTTTATATTAGGTCGAGGTATTTTAATGAAATATGAATAAGCATCCAAAATATCGTAATAACGTTCAGATGTAATTCGAAATCAAAATTAAACATTTAATATTCACAGTAGTAAAATAATTCTGAACCAGAAATAAATAAAGCAAATCCCGCCATTGAAAAATGTTTGTACGCTGATTCGGGAATGGAATAAAAATGCAAAAACATGTAATCCCCGGCATCTCGTTTTTACGCTTACAACGGTTTATCTCTTTCTCTGTGGTACAAAGGAAGCTAGCCATCCTTTTAATTAGTTTCAAACAAAACATTGGCTAATATTGGTTAAGTAATTTAGTACTATAAGATTTATTTCTTATCCCCAAGCAAGCTACGTGAATTTATTATTGTGCTACGGCGCGTAGCTACGCGGCTACGCGCCGCTACGAGCTACTTTATCGTGATGAAACTGACGCGCTATCGCGTCAACGGTGATTACCTGGCCTTGAAAATACAGCAAGAAGTATAACATTTATTTTATCTTAAACCTGATGATGCACCTTTTATGTAATATGTATTTTTTTTCATACTGTTTTCACCAAAACATAGTAGAAAATTCCTTTCATAAAATGCCTGAAAATATCTTATAAGACTTTCTAATCGAATCCATCTCCATTGTAGTTTGCGGTAGAGACTAGCGATATAATCTAAAAAAAAACATTGATAAAAAAGATAGCCATAATAGAACGGAACCTTTGACAACAGATATTTTTTCACCAGCTAAAAACAAAGTCCGATCGTCTTACCAAAAGCCATTTTGGTAAATCGTTAATCAACCGGCCGTGCGGAAAACTGATAAGGCAGACCTTTTACCAATTAACTTAATAGTGATTCTTTTAGACCTTGACCCAAATGGCTAGTAGACAAGGGCTAAAGGGTACACCTATGTCACTATATCCGATAACTATTGATTGAATCTGCTGCGCTTTACGCCCTTTTAACATGAAACAAAAGCTAATCGACACTTCAAAATACAATAGAGGTAAATGATTTGAGAGAATGGCTGATACTGCCACGGTCACTGTTTCAACTGGTTAATAGATTGAATAGCTTAGTGTAATTGTTTGGTTTGCTTGATAAATAAATAGAACTGGCTTACCAAAATTGTGTGGTAAGTATACAACCAAATATTTTTCGGGCATTATTATAAAATTATGCTCAATCCTTCTCCGTGTGATAGGAGGCCTGTGCCCAGCAGTGGGACGATAAAAAGGCAATAAAAAAGTACAGCATGAAATGGCGTTTTGGTGAACCAATACCTAGATACCCAATAGGTTTATTTAATTGTGTGCTACTTCTCTCAGCACTGATAAAGGTTGACATCTTTTAAGGTTGCCCAATTCATGAATATTTACACTTCATTATTACCACTTCAAATCCATTGTTCAACCAAAACAAGCCTAAGTAAGCCGCATTTCATTTTGAGGTCTCAATTTCTCAAATCTGTCCAAAAATAAGTCTTTATTAGCATCATGTTCACCTTTAAAAGGGTCTGACGTGCCAATAAAGGTGTCCATTTGTAATACCCTCCTCAGCTTGATCATAAATTCCAGGGTTTATTATTTGGCGTTTAATTTTTTTGATGAACTCCCAAAATTGGTGTTTTGTATTAATTTTGTGGAAGATGGTAACTCAGTATTTAATTTTGTAAAGAAAATGTAAAATTAAATGAGGAAGTGCGTATTATACCTCTAAAGATAATAAAATTAATTATTCTGACCTTTAAGACGTGCAAAAACCGAAGTAAAGAGGAATATGAATTATTATTGAACAAGTAAATTGCCAAATCTCTTAAGCGCTGTACTATTTTGCTTGCTAACCTTTAGTAACAAATAAATAGCAATATAGAATAAAGTTTTAGATAGAAATAATATTTTCATTAAGATGACGGACTAGTACGTACAGCCCACACGACTTAGGAATATTTATTAGAATGTCAGTCGAAAGAACGGTGCTCGATATATTCCCGTAGGGACTGTACTTTATGTCCTCTGTGACAGGTAAGGCTAGCAATTGCCCTTTTTTGAGCAATACACAGAATATATGATTAATGTGTCTGATCCGAGAGCAAAGAAAGTACGATTTTATCGAATAAAACATCAATTTTATTCTCTAACGCAATTTTCAGAAATCTCTGCACAGAAGTGTAGTTAAATTGGAGTAGAAACATTTATATTGTGGAATTTTGATAAAGTGAAAACGAACTTAATTGAAGTGGCTTTGGTTGTAGATTTTTTATTTTAAACTTTAATTCTTGAAGATCAATATCTATACAATGACATCTGCGCAAAAAAAGAAGAGACGTTGACATTTAATACAAAGGCAGCCATGACTCCTGTAGGTACCTATTATTTATCTTAAGTCAAGTTCAAGAAAACCTCAAACTACCGTTACAATGTTAATGAAAATAATAAGCAGTAGCAACAACGCAATTGTAAGCGATAAAACCACTACTAGGGTATTATGGACCAACCATTCAGAAGTAAGTTCTCCATAAACCGTGACCGCAAGTACTTCCTTGCTAAGCCATAAAAGCAGTAATAGTACAGTCTAACTTTACCGTTCCTCTTCTCAGTTCCAATGAACGTGCTGGTTTTTAATTAAAACCGAAGTCGAAATGAAAAAGTCGGTACGATTCCTTGCTTCGCCGTCATTAGAGCCGCCCTCATTCCAATCTGAATCCGATATCGGGCCGTGATACAAGAAACTTTAAAACAAGTACAATTCATTAGGCTTGCAATAAAGGCATCGCTAAATCGGCCGTTAAGAAACGACTGTTCGGAAACTCGCTTCCAACTTATTGAAACTCAGTTCTCGAATCAATTCGAATGAGTGTTTTACACTTCTTTCCATGGGTTCGAATGGAATAAAAAGGGGTTCTATTTGCCAATTATTCAAATGGGAGTCTGCAATTCTAAAAAGATAAAAATGTAACACGATTCTGTAAATATTCCGACGCGATCTGAATTAGAACGAGTCCCAAAAGGATTTCGGGCCGAAAGTATCGAATTTACTTATGCTAATCTTACGTCACCCTGAGGATAAAAGTCTGTTTCGGTACTAATTAACTTACAATGAACAGTGTTGTGTATTTTGTTTAACAAAGACACTTTTGAACTGCGGTTTGTTTCAGTGAGGTAGCTGTCAAAGTGCTTTGTTGGTACTTACGGGATCTTTGCAACCACATTTAGTGGTCTTTAGACAACCTGTAATAAACAAGTGAGAACCTAACATAATCTGGGTACTTTTCTATGAAACATAATAACACAAATGTTATCATCTAATATGACATTGATTTTTAATAAATGAGACCGATATTTCTAGTCTGTTCAAAGTGGAAGGAGTCAAATAATTTCACAGACATGAAAAAAATCGTGCTATTAAAATAAAATATACAGCGAACCTAAAATAAAGGAATGAGGCTTCAGTATCTCACCCACCAGTTTGACGAATGAGGGTTTCGTCGATTTATCCAAGTGACATTCTATTAAAGAGATTATTTTTTCAAACAGAATATACCTAATGCTTTTAGAAAATAGAATCCAAAAAATACCTATCTTTCTACTAATATTTACGTAATTATAATTACGCAATTATAATTATAATCTTAATCGTGTTTCTTCTTCACTAGTTAATTTCAATCGGTGTGGAAGTATCATTCGTAACATAGGGTAGCAAGGTAGGTAGTATTTGTGTAGTATTTTATTAATGTCTACAATTTTTACATGTTTCCTATACATGCTTTAATAAAGTCCATTCACAATGCACAGTCCAGGCTATAAAGTCATAAATATAAATATTTCACGTCCTCTAAAATAGCACATCACGGTGGTTTATGTGTAATTTTGTTTAGCCGGGTATACACTTACGTGCAAATAATCAGACTTATGCTCAAATATATATTACTTGAATTAAGTTTGTGAAATCTTAGAAAAATAATTGCTTTATCTACGCAGCTTATGCACTTGAATAACTTCATGATAAAATGACTTAATTATAAATCATGTCCCTATAACTAAAAGTAAAGTCATTGCTAAGTCAGTAACAGGGAAGATTAATTCCGATACCAACATTAAAAAAAAAACCATCAAACTTCAAAATACTGTATGAAATTATAATTATCTACCAATTAAATACGTGTTATTAAAAATCATCAAATTTTTAACTTATATTTTTAATTTAAATGTCAGTTAACTGTCCCAGATCGATTGCTGGAGAGTGTAAATTCCTATTAAATCGGTTTTACCTACATAACACTACCCTCTAGCCACACTGGGACCAAAAAGCCGATAAATGCCCACGCTTTAGGTTTCACATTTTACGGTCATAATACCTGAACGATGTGGTGTCCTTAATCGGGTCAATATTGAAACCAACGCTACCTATCCTAATTAATTGACGGAATAACTTTAGTTAATACTTTTTCCTTGCCTCGGCTAATGGTCATAAAGTTTTCTTACTTGACATTATTAAATACGTTGCAGGTGCAATGAATATAATTTAATTTCAAAATCCTAACTAATGTTTCAGTTGTTTGTCTGTTTATTACGCTTTTACCGTAATTCATATGAGAGCTGGAGAAGAGAGTATGTTAGTTTTGAGCTATATTTGCGTTAGCATGTATATCTAGTAGAATTCCTTTAGATATGAGTAAAACTGAGTTAGTTAATTAGAAATATTATTAGGTACCTATGTTTGAACAAAAAAAAAGTTTTGTTAATGAAAAATCTTACTGAACTGTAGACCACATTTTAGAACCTATATTCTTCATTATCTAATTTATGGATGGACTGAATAAAACAGTTTGTCAATAATTGAAATTGGTAACAATGGTGTGAGTAGGTTTATCAATTACAGCCAGTAGCTTCAACTTGACTGATTGTTTAGTGTAATGTAATGTGTTTGCACACCAATACCACTTGAATAGGCAGGTATCCACTTTGTAGATAGTTAGGATCTGAAGACATTCTGCTTTGATACACATTTAGCAATTAATGTCTTTGATAGAAAACACTCACACAAGAAAATTCATACGTCTAATATTATTAAGTAAAAATAAGTCTGCTCTAAAAGATGAAGTAGTACTAATATTTTTGTTCTGAATTGAGACAAAAGTGTGTCAAAATTATACGTTAGAATACACCATTTTTTTAGTATACGCGGACGTTACTAACAGTAGGGTTCATAGTTATATAGCACACCCCCTTTTGTACCACTATGAGAAAAACGCCGCAAAAAAGATCAAATCAAATTCAAAGGTCAATGATCGTAACCATTAATTTGGACTTCGATTACAGTACAAATTTAAATGAAGCCTCGATGTTATACCTGTGTAGGCTTCTTTAATCCTGATAATTCCGGGATAATCCGATTGTACCTAATTTTACGTCCCCGCTTCCAAAGGACGTATTTCTTAGGTAAAAATTGTGCCCCTTTTCAGTGAATATACATACATATACACATAGGTATAGGTAAAAGAGTGTGTTGTCTAACAGTAATCACTGTATGTACCCTACGTGGTTGTTTAGGACTAAAGAAAGTGATTCAAGTTACCTACTACATTTTGTTTCTGGTTTATAAAATTGATATAGGTTCTAGTAATAATAGCGTCCTAGCCGATAGTCGGCCACGGCGTCTGTTCTCATATAAGAAGATCAGCCAGCTGCACAGGACATATAGTGTACAAGCATTTGCGCAGACACAGGTGCACTCCCTATTCCCTCACTCTCATAACCCGATGGGACGGCAAACCGACACGACCGGAAAGAGATTCTAGTACTACGTGGGGTTTATCATCAAAATGAATAAACTTTTACAAAAAGTTTAATTTTAGCAACATTAACATGTATATATTGGTATTCAATATAAAAGATTGAACCTTTCACATCCATGCATNCTAGTACTACGTGGGGTTTATCATCAAAATGAATAAACTTTTACAAAAAGTTTAATTTTAGCAACATTAACATGTATATATTGGTATTCAATATAAAAGATTGAACCTTTCACATCCATGCATAGTAAAATTACAAAGAAACAGAACCAATCATATCAGTGTGAAAGCATCTGAGCGCGAAAAAACAAATCTTCGTAAAATATCCGTATCCATTCGGATATCCGAGAAATATAATAGAGCGAGCGAAGAAAGCCAAAAAAAGGTGAATGATGGTTCCACCTTATCTTCACAAACCTCGTTTGCTGCTACAGATGTTCGTAATCCATCATACTACCATTTCCAAGACGCTGTTTTGTTGCAACTTTAAATAAAAGGTGCGAACCCGAATACTTATTTTTGTAGTTATGACAAAATGGTCTTTATAACTATAGGCATAAGGATCAATGTCTTACAGGTAGACTCAATATATTATTTATGGAACTTAATGCCCTAGTTTTTTTAGCTTCTTTCAAAAACTTCTGTTTAATATGAAGTCTGTTATCATAAGTAGTACCTTTAAAATCTAAGTTAAGTTTAAAAGTTTGAAATTAAGAATTCTACTACCAACTGTTGTGTTCAAAAAATTAAATTAAAAATTTAAAAAACCCCCGACACAAAAACTTAATTTCCCTTTAAAAA